>PVHP010006564.1:0-11439 GCA_004024765.1 Zapus hudsonius | reverse complement strand
AGGACCCATCTTCTCTTGCTCACCCTTTGGAGAACTAGACACCTTCCTCTATGGAGACTCAAGAAATTCCCCAGCTGAGGCACTGCAATGTTCCTCTTTCCTACTTCATAAATAGCAATGAATACTTTTCAAGTTTTATACAAATTTTATTTATTTATTTATTTATAGAGGATGGGCATACCAGGGTCTCTTGTTGCTGCAAACAAATTCCAAATGCTTGTGCCACTTTGCAACCTTGTACATCTGGCTTTACATGGGTGCTGTGGAATTGAACCCAGGCTGGTAGGCTTTGCAAGCAAGCACCTTTAACTTCTGAGCCATCTCCCTAGCCCCCTTTAATACAAAAAATTTTAAGCTACAAAGTTATCATATTTTTCAATGTCTCTAAGATAAAGGGTTCATATAGCATTATCCTTTTCTTGCATCCGTATATAAGTTGTGTCCTAATTATGTTTACTTTGGTGAGGACCACATGGGCATTTCTTAACACACAAGAATGTAAAAAAAAAAAAAGCTGAAGAGATGGCTTAGTGGTTAAGGCGTTTGCCTGCAATGCAGAAGGACCAGAGCTCTATTCCCCAGTGCCCATGTAAAGCCAGATGCACAAGAGAGTGCATGTGTCTGGAGTTCATTTGCAGTGGCTGGAGGCCCTGGTGTGCCCATTCTCTCTCTCTCTCTCTCTCTCTCTCTCTCTCTCTCTCTGTCTGTCTGTCTGCCTCTCTTTCTCAAATAAATAAATAAAATATTAAAAAAAGAATGTAAAAAACACAAACAAACAACTCCTAAAATGTAGAATGTATATAGCTTTCAGAATGTGAAACATTTGGAAGAGGCAACAGATGGTCTTTAGAGGAACAATGTTAGGGATTATTTGGGAATAAAATAGAATCAAAGGAGGGGGTGACTAAAACTGATAGAGATATAAGACTCTGTGGAGAGACTGAATTATAAAAGGAAGAGTCAGTAAGGAGGGAGGATAAAAAAAGCTTGTTAGAACCAGGCATGGTGGTGCACACCTGCAATCCCAACCCTTGGGAGGTGGAGTCAGTAAGATCAGATGTTCAAGGCTATCTTTGGCTACATAGCGGGTTTGAGGTCAGCATGAGCCACATGAGGCTATCAAAAAAATATATATATGGGCTGGAGAGATGGCTCAGTGGTTAAGGCACTTGCCTCCACTGCCTAAGGCCCAGGGTTCAATTCCCCAGGACCCACATAAGCCAGACCCACAAGGTGGTGGCCCTGGTGTGCTGTCTCTCTCTCTCTCCCTCTCTCTGCTTAAAATACTCTCCCAGCCTGGCTTTCTACACTATGGCAAAGGTATTACAGTAAGGCTAAAGGATATATCAGAGCTTTATATCTCTTGTTAAATAAATATAGATTTTATAGGTAGGTAGATATATGCTGTGGGGCCCACAGAATCCTGTCTCTGGGGTGGTAAAGAGAGGACCTAGGACCTTCCACGCTGGCAAGACCTGTAGGAGCAGAGAAAGTGGTGAAATTAGTGTCTTGAGAAAGCTCCACTGACTTTTCTGTAGGGCAGACGGATCTGTTGGTGGGGATGTGGGTCTCAGAGTAGAGAGGAGCTGTTCAATTTACAATGCTTCTCTTACAGTGCTTGGCTGTGTGGTCCTGCCAGCCTCTCATCATTTCATCTCATTTCCAGCTGTGCAAATGTCACTCGAAGAGTGCTGGGGACTCCCGAGAATTAAGGATTGTTCCAGAAAGTGTTCAAGGACTTTTAAATGCATGCACGTAAACCACACGTGCTGCTGGGCATATTGCGGTACCATCTGCGCAGAAAAGAATGTGAGTTGGGAGATCTTTGCTTTCGCATTGTCTTTACTGATGGTCACCCTCTTCTTAGAGGCTACAAGCTCTAAATGGAAGACTCAGCTTTTCCAAATCTGACACACACACACACACACACACACACACACACACACACACACACGCATGCACAAAATAGAAAACAGTGTTCCCCCAAACAGGAAGGAATATAAACAGACATCAGTAGTCGGGAGATGGTCAGCGGGTAAAGTGTTTGGCATGCAATAATGAGGTCCTGAGTTCAGATCCCCAGTCCCATGTAGAATGCTGGGCGTGGCAGCACATCCCTGTACTCCCAGCACTGGGGAAGGGAAGCCAGGAGAATCTCTGGCCTTGTTGGCTAGTTTGTATAACCCAACTGGTACACTTCAGGTTCAGTGTGAGATCTTGTGTCAAAAATAAGGTGGAGGGCTAGAGAGATGGCTTAGAGGTTAACGTGCCTGCCTGCAAAGCCCAAGGACCCAGGTTTGATTCCCAAGTACCCACATAAAGCCAGATGCACAAGGTTGTATATGCATCTGGAGTTTGTTTGAAGTGGCTAGAGGCCCTGGCATGCCCATTCTCTCTCTCCTCTCTCTCTCTCTCTCTCTTTCTCTCTCATAAACAAATAAACAAAATATTTTAAAAATAGGCCAGAGAGCTATATATGTCCAAGTATAAGCAAGTAAGACACTTGATGTCAACCTCTGGTCGCTTTACACATGTACACATGTACACACTCACGTATGTGTATCCACACACATGCAAAAAATATAATGTGAAAAAACCGAGACACTAGCTTAGAGTCTATACAGCCTCTTAAAATTAATGCCTACTTTACAGTTTGCTAGCTTTTATCTACATTGCAACCACTGCCTCCAGAGTCAGGTTTTTCTTTAAAAAATGTTTAAATTTATTCGCAGAGAGAGAGAGAGACAGAGACAGAGAGAGAGTGAGAGAGAGAGAGAGAAAGAGAGAGAAAGAGAGAGAGAGGGAGGGAGGAAGGGAGGGAGGGAGGGAGAAATGGGCATGCCAGGGCCTCCAGCCACTGCAAACAAACTCTAGATGCATATGCCACTGGGCACCTGGCTTTAGCGGGTACTAGGGGATCAAACTCAGGTCTTTAGACTTTGTAGGCAAGCACCTTAACCACTGAACAATCTCTCCAGTCCCAGAGTTAGATTTTTCTATAGATACATTTGGCTTAGTCTGAGAGTTCAATGTGCCAGTATCTCACCTGCTCAGAAGTGGGCAGGTTCTGTTGTGTGTTAGTGGGTATGGACATCAACAAGCTTGGGCACAAATGCTTGTTTTCTTAGGAATGTCATGACTTAGTATCTAAACTTTTTTTTTTCTTACAGAAATTCTTTGAAAGAATGGCAGAGTATTAACTTCTCACTGGAGGTCCCACCTATGTGAGCAGGGAGATGTGTAAGCGTGCTCAGAGCAGGACTCTGGCTACTTTTAGGAATGTTACTCTTACCGAGGGGTAAAGAGGTGAAAACTCTTGAAAAATAAACACATTTACCGACAGTCAGCCATGTGTGTGAGTGCAGATGTGTGTCCCTGTGTGCCATATGTGGGGCCAGAGGAGAATATCTGGTATTCTCCTCTACTTCCTCCCCACTTGTTTCCTTGGGACTGAGTCTCTCAATGAACCATGAACTGCTGTGTTTGGTTAGATTAGCTGATGAGAGAGCCCCAGCGATTCTCCTGTTTCTGCTCCCTACAGAACTGGGGTCACAGGTGTGTGTGGCCACGCACAGCTTTCTATGTAGGTGTTGGGGAGTTAATTCAGGTGGTCTCATGCCCTCTTGGGTCCTCATGCATGCATTGAAGTGCTGTTATCCACTGACCCATTTCTTCTGCTCCTCATTTTACTAGGCTTATAAAAATTTATTTATTTATGAGAGAGAGAGACAGAGAGAGAGAGAGGGAGAGAGAGAGAGGGAGAAAGAGAGAGAACCACTTGCTGGTACAAATGAACTCCAAATTCATGTGCTACTTTGTGTGTCTGGTTTTACATGGGTACTGGGGAATGGAACCGCAGACCACTAAGCCATCTCCCCAGACCTCATTTTACTGAGTGCTGGGATTAAAAGCGTGAGTTACCACACCTGGCCCATAAATTTATTTCTTTAGTGTGGGGAATTGGCAAGCAGCCCTTTAATTTAGTATTTTGGAGATCGGATCTTTGGTAACTTTGTTTTTTAATGGTTTATATCAATAATTCTTAATGTACATTACATGTCAACAAAGTAAAGAAATACATGAATAATATAGATGACAGGAGCCAGGTTATGACTAAGCCTGCATCAGCAGTCCCAGCATGCAGTGCTGGGCCGTCACTGTGGCAGCAAGCACAGGCTGACTTGTGTAGATCTGGTCATTAGGTCAGCACTGTGGCCCCAACCTTCACAGTGGCCCATGCATGTAATTCTGGGCACACAGCATGCCTAGCTAGCACCCTAACTTCAAATTCAGTAACCTTGGATTGAGCCTCCAATTCCACCTTGGCACCAGAGATATCATATTGTCCAAGGATCCAGAACTTTCTAGATGACTCTATTACTGGGCTTACCTCAGTGCCAGGCCAATCCCAGAGGCTCTGAGCCTCAGGTTTGTGTCAGGCCAACCCCCAGACCATGACAGGGCCAAGCTAGTCCCCAAACCCCTGTTGTAGTTACCTTATCATTTCTAGGACAAAGCACCTGACCAAATGTAGCTCGTGGGAGGAAAGGATTTATTTTGATTTATAGACTCAAGGGGAAGCTTCATGATGGCAGGGGAAAATGTGGCATGAGCAGAGGCTGGACATCACCTCCTGACCAACATCAGCTGGACAACAGTGGCAGGAGAAATAACACCCATAAGCCTGCCCCCAACAACACACCTTCTCCAGCAAGACTCCAATTCCCAAATTGCCATCAGCTGGGGACCTAGCATTCAGGATACATGAGTTTATGGGGGACATCTGGATGAAACCACCAGACCCCCAGACTCTGGACCACTCACTAGTAGCATTGTCAGCTCTCCAGGCATGAGGCTTATGTCAGCACCAGGATGAATTTCACATCCCTATATATCAGGGTAGCACTTGTGGATCTGTCATAGGCTTCAGGCCCAGCCAGGTTCCCATGGGTGCAGGATTCAGGCCTGCCTCATGCTACAGAGTGGGCATCCCTGGCCTTAAATGCCAGATGGTCCCTCTGAGGAGGATACAGCCTCCAGGTCAGTCTAGTGTCATTCCAGTCCCTATAGTCCAATCTCATAGGCTGGTTCCTGCAGCCTCTCACTCCAGCAGACCCAAGGATCAAGCCTGTCTCTAGACCTCAGAGTTGGTCCCAGGCTCCACAACTACCTCTGTGTACCTCAGTCCCAGGCTTGCTCCAGAGAATCTAGGATCCAGGTCCAATATTGCCTCTAGAATGGCACAGGAACACCCACTTTGTGGGCTAGCACCAAATGGCAACATTCTTCAAGTTAGCATTCATGGCTCCAGGCTCATGTCCATGATTCCAAGCTCCATACAATGCAGAGTACAGGATTACCCTGCTATACCCCTAGTGGATGCACAAATCCCAAACAAAATACTAACAAGCCAATTCAAATATTAAAAAAGTCATCATTATCATCAAGAGTGATGTATTTAACATATAGAAATCTATCTATCTATCTATCTATCTATCTATCTATCTATCTATCTATCTATCTATCTATCTATCTATCTATCGATCACATCAGTATTATAAAGGACCAAACTCTTATGATCATCATAGAGAGGTAAAAAACAACAAACTTTTTAACAAAACTCAGGATGATGGCTGTAGCAGTTACTTTCTCATTGCTGAGATATGACACCTGATCAGAAGCAGCTTATGGAATAAAAGGGTTTATTTCTGCTTGCTGTTTCAAGGGGACATTTCATCATGTCAGGAAAGTATGACAGAACAGGTAATGGAGCATTACATCTTGTCACATCGGCTGGGAGGAAGCAGCAAGAGTGAGATAGCTAAGATAGCTATGAGGGGCTAGAGAGATGGCTCAGTGGTTAAGGCACTTGCCTCCAGTGCCTAAAGCCCCGGGTTCAATTCCCCAGTACCCACATAGGCCCGACCCACAAGGTGGTGGCCCTGGTGCTCTCTCTCTCTCTCTGTATCTCTCTGCTTGAAAATGAATAAATAAAATTTTTAGAAAAAAAAAGATAGCTATGAGCACTCAGTGGGGCTGGACTAACCAACTTCAAGGTTCACCCCCAGTGTCACACCTCCTCCTCCAAGGCTCCACCCTTCAAAGGCCCCACCAGCTGGAGTAGGAGGCTTAATCACAAACACATGAGGGTAGGGGGAAACTTTACATTTGAACCACCACAGTGACAGATGGTACTCAGGCATTATCTGCTATAATCTCCTGGAAAAGCTGGGGAAGTTGGATATCAGCTATCAGAAGAGGTGGGTGATACCTGACTACCTCTAGCTTTCATAACAAAGTCAAACAGGGAACTTGACAAAGCAGGAGAGAGCAGAGTCTGTTCTAGAGGGGTTGTATCTGTTTGGGGAGTTCCCCACTCCCATTGAGAGGGAACTGCAACAGCAGTCATCAGGGGCTAAGAACAGAGAAGGCCAGTGTCGTAGTCAGTCACACATTGCTATTATGAATCTCCAAACCAGGCACAATTTTGGGGAGGAAGGTATTTATTGAAGTAACAGACCCAGGGGAAGTTAAGGAAAAAAGGCTGGCCCCTTTCACAGAAGCAAACACACAGAGAGAGAGACAGAAGCCCACCACCAGCACCTTAAGCAAGCAAGTACATTGTGACACTGTAATTGACAAAAATGCAGAACTGCCAGACCGGGTTCTGGCTTTTCTTTTGTTAATCTATCCCTAGTATTTTGCATCCAAATTAGAAAGGGCCAGTGCCCAGGAGGCTAGACCAAAGTGACACTTCCTCCAGCTAGAAACCTGGAGACAATTAACAATTTAATAAACACAATTATAATAAATTCTGTTGGGGGACATTATTCAAACTACCACAGTCAGAAAACCTGTACACTTTCTCTGTAACAGGCACTTTGAAAAAAGGGAGGAAAAAGAGGGGGAGTGGAGCAAGAAGGTATATTGAAGTAGCAGCACCGGGAGAGGGAGGAGAGATGCCTGGAGAATCCTCTCTTCTTGGCTCTTGGCACTCACCTAGAGCAGCAATATGATGCCTTTGTAAAGACCCCTGCTGAGCCAGCATCTTGGCCTCAGAACCTCTATGAACCACAAAACTGGGAAACTCAGAGCAAGTGTCATAGGACTATATCCTGAAACCCAGCCAGCAGAATACCGCTCGTCTTCAGGAAAGAAACTTTGAGTCAGTGAGATGACAATCTGGTCAGAGCTGGAGTGTGTTTGGGAACATGAACTTGGGGTCCAAACAGCCCACAGGACATTGGGAAGGATTGCACAGAGGTGGGGATCACATTTGTAACCCAACCAGAAGCTGTGACCCAACTTTGAAAAGGGCCACTTGGGGCCAGGGACGGCATTCATGACAGAACTTTTGTCTAGAGGGGTGACCAACATTTGTGACTGGATCTGTGAAGGATCATCTACTGATCTCACAAAGGAAAGCCCAAAGGTGAGACTAGCATTTTTTTAACTCAACCCTTGAAGAACTGCGGAGAGGTGTGACCAGCATTGGAGACCTGAGCTTACTAAGGACTAGGTATAATATATTGGAAAGACCCACATCTGCCCTGTGCCAACCAGTCTTTAATGACACAAAATGGACCATTTGTCCCCCTGGATCAAAGTAAAAGGCAATGAGACCATAAGAAGAGGGTTAGCAACGGTAGGGAGCAGTCAGTCAATAGGGTCAATGGAGTTTCAAATATCAACCACCAACTCAGATCCTGCTATATGAGAAGCCATATGATTGCTGATGAAGAGAAAGAAGGTTGGAATACGTAACAAGCATGCCTCTAGCCTTAGTTCATGGAGAGACATATGCAAAAGTAACCCAGAGGAAACACCCTCATCTAGTCACACCACAATCTTTTCCTCTCTTGTGGCCTTGGGGATGTCATTTGACTTCCTCGGATTCATGATAATCATTATAGACAGACATTAATTTCAACTTCATAACGAGACTTGGAGAATTGGGTAGGAATAGACTAGGTCTAATGTCATGGTTTGATCCAGGTGTCCCCCACAAACAAATGAATGTGTTTTGGGTAATGGATTCTCAGCTGATGGCAGTTTGGATTTTACAAACTTGATGGAGCTGTGTTGTTGGGGGTGGGCTTTTGGGGATTATAAGCCAGCTTCCCCTTGCCAGTGTTTGGCACACCTTCCTGCTGCTATTTCCAGTGCTGTGGTGGAGGTGAAGTCCAGCCCTCTGCTCATGCCATCGATTTCCCTGCCAGGATGGAGTCTCCCCTCGAGTCTGTAAGCCAAATAAACCCATTCCTCCACAAGCTGCTTTTGCTTGGGTTCTTTCTGCGCAGCAACTGGAAAGCTGACAGCAACAACTAAGGATAAGAAACTAGCCAAGAGGCCCTACGACTTTCAGCCGGGGCTGAGCCAACTGGGACTGTCAGGGGTGCATGGCCAAAGAAAATAGGGACACACGACCAGAGAACGTGGACACTGGGCCTGAGAAAGGCAGGGCCATAGTGGGGGCTGCACTGATCTCTCAGTGATCACAAGCAGTTGGAGTGTTCAGGTCAGTCCCTGGGGAGTTGTTCTGCTTTATTTGATGAGATCAAAGGGACTGTGGTGTGGGTGGTATTGCTGACGAAGCCCAAGTGCTGATAGTTTGAGCTCTTCATGTTTCAGACATGGGTCAAGCATCTGGATACAGTGTCTGGGGAAGCAGGACGGGACGAACAGCCCCTACTCTTACTCAGAGGAGGTTCATGCAGCTGTTCCCACAGAAATCTGAGACTTGACAGTCTTGGCGACCTTCACAGAGATGTTGTCATGGACAGAAACTAGGCTGATTCTCACAGACCTTGAATGCCAGGGATGGTTGTCTTACAGGGAAGGAGCAGGATTTGGTGCCTAGACAGCATCTTCTCAAGGCCACTCCACAAGCCAAGGACAGATCCCAGTCATAATATTCTCATTCCTTTCAGGGCTCTGCATTCCTCACCCTTCACTGGTGATCAGTAGTGTTTTGAACTCCTTGCTCTATCTTCCTCAGCTCTCCAATAGACCTCAGTGACTGGGCTTCCTAGACCCTCCATATACGGGTACCCAAGGCCTCTCTCTCCTAGTAGACATAGACTTGGTTCTCTCTGGTCACCATCTCCAATATACCTATTCCTCCAAGAATGTTTCCTCAACCAATATCCTTCATCCCAAATGTCCTTTCATTCTATACCTACACCCATTTTTACCCCCATGAACCCTGTGAACAAGTCTGAGTGCTTGCCCTTCCAAACTGTGCATAAATTGGGCTGGAGAGATGGTTTATTGGTTAAGGCATTTGCCTGCAAAGCAGAAGGACCAGAGTTCAATTCCCCAGTGCCCATGTAAAGCCAGATGCATAAGGGGGCACATGTGTCTGGAGTTTGTTTGCAGTGGCTGGAGGCCCTGGTATGCCCATTCTCTCTCTCTCTGTCTGCCTCTCTCTCAAGTAAATAAATAAATAAATATTTAAAAATGTGCAGAAATTAAGAATAAGTTTTTGCCCATCGGATGCCCAGCCATGTTGCCCCTTTCCCCACAATATGTACCTTTGGAATAAATATCTCCTTTATCACTGACACAAAAACTGCAAAAGACTGGTGAGAAGGTAATATCAGGGTTATGCTAGCGGTGCAGAAATTAGTATGAGGGGATACTAATTGAGGATTAGTCATAAGAGATGAAAAAGGTCACAATACATTGATAAGAGAACAATCCATCAAGAGGTGATTATTGTTCTAAACATATAAGCACCAAACATTGGCACACCCAACACAATGACAGCAGATACTTTCTTGTACCTGGCAAAATACCTTTTGTGCCTGCAAAATACCTCCAGGTGGGGGGAGGGGAAAATCTGAGTCAGAAGCATGCAGTGTTCACGGAGGTGGAAACCTGTCAGAGCTGCAGTCTGGAGTCGATCATACGGACACCGGCTCTGAGTGTGTGTGCAGCCCTCCAAAGGACCTCCCAGAGGCTTGACTGACAGCCACACCTGGACTCTACAAAGGATACCCAGGTGCCTTACAGGCTCCCGACAGACCCAGCACCTCAAATACATAAAATTTAATTCGTCAATCATACATTAATTAACAAAGCCAAAGAAAGGGGAAACCAACAGATAAGTGGAGAAACCACATCACGTAATTATATCGGTGAATAAAATCTTAGAGGTTAGCAGAGAGGTTCATGTGTGTGCAAAAAACAAAGGTCTCCAATGTAGTCTCTGTCACATAGAAAATGCTTGTTTTATGAAAGAGCAAGTTATTGAAAAGTACATGTGTGGAACGATGTTCTCATATAAGGAAGAGATGATCACCTACCCACCTACAATTCTACAGACATACTCTCTTATCCATAAAGGACTTTCTAGATGAGAACCTTGCCTAGCAAGTCCAAGGTCCCAGATTTAATCTTCCATGTTATAGTATGACCCAAAGAGAACTTTCTTTTTTCCTTTCTGATTTTTTCCAGGTAGGGTCTTACTTTCCCCAGGCTAACCTGGAACTCATTTTATATCTCTTGGCTGGCCTTGAACTCACCGTGATCCTCCTACCTCTGCTTCCTGAGTGCTGGGATTAAAGGTGTGCGCTACCACACCTGGCAGAACTTCTTAAAAATTTAAAAACTGTTCCTTCTTTCCTTCATTCATTCATGTATTTGAGAGAAAGAGAAAGAGAGAGAGAGAGAAAGAGAGAGAGAATGAGAATGGTTGAGCCAGGTCCTTCTCCACCCCTGCAAATGAACTCCAGACACATTCACCACTCTGCATCTGGCTTTACATGGGTACTAGGGAGTCAAACTCAGGCTGTCAGGCTTTGCAAGTAAGTACCTTTAACTGCCAAGCAATCTCTCCAGCCCCAGAACTTTCTATCTCTATAATGGTGGGTACATTTTGACCTCGTGCCCATGAAGAATGTGTGATTCACAAGTAGACCTTCGTCACCTCACAAACTGAACTTGAGTCACCATCACAAGCGACATTATTCTAGCCCCATCCTTTAATATCTGGATAATAATTTAGCCCAAAACAATATTCTTTGTTTTCAAGGAGCTCACCTGAATGCCCGAATGTGGTACTTTTGTTGTATGGTGTCTGATCAACCCATTGCCACTGTCTGTGGTTCTCTGGATCTGAAAGCCCCATGGAATAAACAGCAAAAGTGTTCAGACTCTGAAAAATGAAAATCCTGCTCTCCATCGCTGTTGGTCACAGCTGATGAACCCCAGAACTGATGAGTAGATCTTCCTTCTCACCCTCATTCCAAGATTTTGCATCAGTAGAAATGAAGTAACAGTGGGAACTAAATGATTTCCAATTTTTTGGGCAACAACTCTAGATTTTGTCTTCCATGAGCAAATGGCTTTAAACTTTCTCTCTCTCTCTCTCTCTCTCTCTCTCTCTCTCTCTCTTTCTCCGTGTGTGTGTGTGTGTGTGTGTGTGTGTGTGTGTGT
>PVHP010006563.1:0-60026 GCA_004024765.1 Zapus hudsonius | reverse complement strand
AAAATGTTCAGGTTGGGGTCTGGTTGGTCACATGAGGTTGGGTGCGGGGCTCAGGGGGTCACATTCTCTCAGGGTCAGGAGGGATCTGGAGGGACAGTCCCTCGGGCCAGGTATGGCTCTGGTTTCGGGAGGATCTGGAGGGACAGACCCTCGGGCCAGGTATGGCTCTGGTTTTGGGAGGAAGTCTTTATCTTTGATCATTGTTGATACTGAGGCTGGTTTGGAAAGAGGATTAGGACGTAGCCTGAATTCCGACCTTACACTCAGGAAATTCAGATATACTCCCCAGGTATCCTCCAGCCTTGTCTCTTCCTTATCTCACAGAATTTAGCCCTGACAGTTTCCCACTTCATTCAAGGAGATTAGCCATCTGGCAGGCGAACATCAGTAGGATGTAACAGTGAATACGGGGGAGTGGGGGGCAGTGAGCTCATGCTCATTTTGCTACAATAAACCCAGTATCTAAATATGGCAAGAAAAAAAATGGCCTTTTAGATTTTTTAATCAAAAATAGAATTTTGGTTATTTTTAACTTGGTTTGGGGAGAAAAATTAATATTTACAGTATTAGCTCTAAATATATTAACATCTGGTTTATATTTATTGAGTTAGGCACTGTTTGACATTTTTGCTATTTTAACATTATTTTTACAGTTCTTGGGATTAATCACAGAGCATTGTACATACTAAGCTAACACTCTACCATCAAACTACATATTCTGTCTTTGATTTTTTTTTTTACTTATGGCATTTTCCCTTCCTTTTTTTTTAAATATATATTTATTGTCCATAAAGAGTTACATGTCTTTGATTTTTTTTTGAGACCTGCTCTCACCATGTAGCTGAGGACATCTGGAAACAGTGTCGAAAGTATCTTGTGTTTTCTATTATAGGAGTGGCATGATTACCAACCATTTTCTGTCAGTCACTGGTTACAGGCAAATTTTAGGAAACTGTTAACTCCCTGGCTATTGATTGTTTGATCTGAGCACATGGCATAGGCAGAGTTACACATACTTTGTCTTAAGCCATCAGCATGCCCAGGACCTATAAGGACATGGAAATAATGGCCAAACACAGTTTCTGCTCCACATCTCTTCACCCAGTATGCATTAAGTTTTTTGTCCTAATAAATATACTTTTGTATTTATATTATATCACAAGCCTAATTTGATGGTACCTATATGCTTATGGTAACAGCTGTTATACGAGGTTTCATTTTAAAATGTTTCTTTATGTTCTCTAATAGTTTAAAGGCATAAAAATTGATGGATTTAAAAGAGAAAGGTACTTGAAAGTTATGAAAGAAATGAGTCAGTTATATTTATTACTAGTTATCTATCTTTTTTTTTTAAGTATAGTGGAAGACCAATGTGGGGAGAAAACGTGGAGAGTTTTAACAGAATTTATGCTATTCAGCCAAACAAGCAGAAGAAAAGATAACAGAGGGCTCCCATCATAAGAAGGAAAGGTTCATGTGGAAAAGAACTGAAACGGGGTGAGCTGGGGGTTAGAATTTAGATAACACCCAGCAAAAATTCTCATGTGCCCCCAAAATTAAGGAATACCCAAGTTCTTATCTACAATGTTAAAGAATTAAAATCATAGACAACAAGAAAGTAAGGTATAGTGGGAGACTTTATTATTTAAGGGAACATGGGGAGTTGCAGCGTTCTCGAGCCACCAGTGTGGGGAAAACATGTGGAGAGTTTAGCAGAACTTATGCTGTTCAGCTAAACAAGCAGAAGAATTAAAGATAACAGAGGGCTCCCATCATGAGAAGGAGAGGTTCATGAGGGAAAAAAATCTGGAGCCTTCCCCCACCCCAGCCATTAAGCTGGGGTAGGGAAAGGCCTTACCTAAGGCTGGATTCAGAGGTCCTTCTGCTAGCCTGGCATGTGGGAAAGGGGTATCTGCCTTTTTTTTTACTGTGCTTTTAAAAATTTTTTATATCTTTATTATCTATAATTAGATACATTGTGTGAACAAATCTTATGATCTTATGACTTACCAGAGGGCCAGTGTAAGACACGATAGAAGTGTCTTATTTCCAGTGGCCTTGTGACCTGAGAGCAGAGGCTAAATTATTGGTCTTTTATTTTAGTTCCAATTGTAAGGTCGGAATTCAGGCTACATCCTGATCCTCTTCCCAAACCAGCCTCAGTATCAACAAAGATCAAAGATAAAGACTTCCTCCCTAAACAAGAGCCCACACCTGGCCCGAGAAACTGTCCTTCCGACCCCCTCCTGATCCTGAGAGCACGTGACCCCCTGAGCCCCGCACCCAACCTCATGTGACCAACAAGACCCCAACCTGAACGTTTTTCCCTTTAAAAGCCCTGATCTAAACCTGCCTCACACGCTTTTTTACCACTCTTGGTGAAAAAAAGCCCGGCAGCTCGCTTTTCCTCCTATTAAAACCTTTCCTTTCAGAGTGGTCTCTCGTGGTCATTTCCATTCTAACACCAATGATTCCAATTGGCTTTGACAACATAGGTTGTTAAAACACTTAGAAAGGAAGTTGTGCCGACCTTGAAGGGTAAAAATACATAGCACATCTGATTAGTGAAACATATCTACTCAAAGAATGGTACAAATAAGTAATTTTGTCTAACCTCTAGGTCTAGTTGTCTTCAGACAGTGTAGGCCATATCTGAAGCATGGAAGGTAGGCAAATCTTATCCTAAAAACACTTATTTTTATCAACAAATCTAAACCAATTGATTTAACTTAGAAACCATCAAGAAAAGACAAGTAAGACAGCATAAGGTCTTGGCACCAGTGTTTTTAAACATCTTTGACTAATCTCAGTACCTGGGTGAGTACCAATTCCCCAGGGAAGATTGGAAATACAACCACAGAGCATTAAATAATTTTTCTCAGATGAACGCCATTGTTTGAGCAGGAGGGCACTACCTGAAGCAGGGAATATGTCCTAAGAGTTTACTTATAAGTAATGAACTTGAGATGAAAGAAATGAGACAGTCATTTAAATAAAATCTTGATTAAAACTATATGGTTAGTAGAACCTGGTTATTGCTGAGCAGTACAGCTGAGTTCTAAAACAACTCTTGGACAAATTATGAACCCAACAAACAAGGGAAACTGTTAGAATATGTCTATCAGTGATGAGAAAAAGGCAATGAGGTTGAACTTGGCAGAGGAAACTACCTGGAGGACGGAAAGAAATCAAGCTGGAGGTCCTAAGCATTTACCTTCTTTGTCAAGGTATCTGAGCGAGCCTTGGACTAGGAAGCTTCTCTCTGCCATGAGTAACAAAGACCAAGGAAGTCCTACTGATCTCACAGATAAAGGCAGTCACTCTATTTAAAACAAATGCTACCCCCCCCCCCTTGTGTTCCTGGCAGCAGGGTAGGTGAGAGCAAATGGCAGAGAGAGAGAGAAGGGTTATTGGGCCATAGTCAGACCTCTTTTTCATGTTTTTAAAAAGATTTTTTTAAAAAATCTAGTACTCCATATTCCTTGGGGCATGGGTATTCTGACGGGAAGTGGGGGACCAATAGCACATACATGTTCAATAGCACATACATGTTCCTGTAGAGTGTTACAATTTTGATCTATTAAAGAGGAGGGAGGGGATCTTAATTACAGAGTACGGATGAGGTAGAGTTTACAAACAAATAAACAAACCAAAAAATAGTTGTTACCTAAGGAAGAACAGTTTGTCAGCAGTTTGAAGTAGCAACAGGGTCAGCCAGCCTTTCACCGTGTATGTAAAACTATTATTTAGTCAGCTTGGGCAGCACGGGGGAGGTGTTGTAGCATTTTAAGGCTGGCTACTGGCAGGCTTGTGAGAACTTTATCAGAAGAGGGAGCAAACCAGCATGACCTTAAGAAAAGGGTTGGCACCACTCACCAATTCACCAATGTGATCTTAAGTAAAAGGCTGTGGCAGCAGTGAGGGCATGGAACTTTTCCCAGCAGACAAGGCAAGTTACGTGTTTTTGAGTTTTTGTTTTTAGTACCTGTTTGTTTTTTTGTTTTTTTTTTTACACTACTTTGTATTTGGGGATTTTTTTTTACAGTAACAACTTATTTTATTATTTTTCATCAAGGTAGTTTTGTGAGCTAAATAAGGAATAACATTGTTTGGTGACATATATGTTATTTTTTTAGCTATTGTATCATACTTGGATTGTATTTTACCAAATTAAACCTGAAAAGTAGAGGAAATTGTATAATAATAAGACTTAGCTTACCAAACAGAAGTTAAGGCAACATTTTTGTAGAAAGCTGGCTCTTTAGTTTGGAAATGACACTTTAAATAGTAAATATAGCCAGTTAGTACTGTTTGAAATGCCACTTACCATTTTAGAAGGATTTCTAGAAGGCAGTAACGTAAGATAGATATCTTTTTTTTAGCTTTTTTTTTTAACCTATGGAAGGTATATACAGTAGAAAAATTATGCCGGGCATGGTGGCGCACGCCTTTAATCCCAGCACTTGGGAGGCAGAGGTAGGAGGATTGCCTTAAGTTCAAGGCCACCCTGAGACTACATAGTGAATTCCAGGTCAGCCTGGACTAGAGCAAGACCCTACTTCAAAAAAAAATTTATAACACAGTGTCTGTCTATAAAATATGGCAAAATGAAATGATTTTATGTTTGGCCCAGAAGACAAAAAAGTACTTATGTTTGTTGGCTCACCTTTTTCTTTGTTGTTGTTGCTCTTAACATAGCCTTTGAAAATCATGTACGAGGTCTCTAGCACATTGTCTCTCACAAATGTCTTTGGGAGTTTATTTATTGTTAAACAACAATACAAAAATAGTCCTTTTTTAAAAAAACAAAGGCACTAGAGCAATTAAACTTTAAAATTATAGTTGATAATTTTTTAGATATTTTTATAACTAACAAAAAATTTAAAAATATTTTAGCAGGTAGCATATTTGGCATTTGATCCAATAAAAATTTTCTTTAAATTTCAAAAAAATTTTTTTTGATTCCCCTGTGGGCCTCAGGTTGCCCTTAAGCCAAAGTGAATTCAGGAGAGTCCAGCTCTCCTGTCCTCGAGACGCGGTTCATCCTATGTTCTTTCAGTATATCCTTTTAGCCTGTCTCTAAATTTATTTTCTTTATTTTTTTATTCAGATAACAAAGAGATAAGACAATATACACAGGAAAAGACCCCCAGGGACAGATACCGTCCAGGGCAGAACTTGTGTCACCCACCTGTCTCTCTTTGCAGGGAAACCATGGAACCGAAGGTTAGGATCCAATCAGACTCTGTAGGCTTTGCTGGATTCCCAGCTCGGACTGTGGAGTTTGCAGTCTGTGGAAACTGGTAAACTGGACTGCTCATGCATACTCTCAAATTCACAAGAACATGATCATTCCACGGGAAATAGGCACACTGTCTCAGATCTGAAACATGCATCTAATCACTCATACAGTAAGTTGGCTAGCCATGCACTCAAGTAGCACCAAATTCAGATCTCTCATGAGAGGCAGAAACAAAAATCCAAGTCCTCCGCTATTGGCATCCCACCATTTCTGTTCCACATACTCATAGAATGTACTAGTATGGCTTTTAAGAAGGCTCTCTGTGAGGTCTGTCCCTCTTCACTTGGGACCAAAACTGACTTCAGTATACAAGCTTACCTCCTAGGAGAATTTAGAAGGACCCTATCAGTCTTTGTGCTGGGAAACTCAACAGTCATTCCAGACCTCTCTGGATTCAGTGGGAGGCACAAGGCCCTGGAACATCTCCAGGGAGTGCCTCTCCTGCAACTTCCTCATTGACCGGAGAGATCCTGAGCAATGCTGAGTCCCATGGGCATGGAGTCATCTCACTAGGCCCTCCAAATGTTCTAGACCACACCAGAGAATTACAGATCATCAAGCTTTCTAAGCCAATTAAGAGTCCTTTATTGCCAGTGGCAGAGAGCTCTCTAACTTTTGATCCAGAAAGGATGTGGGAAAGAACTTATAAAGCCAAACCCCACAATTACTTCATTCCAACATGATTTCAGGTACAGGCCAGATAGAGAAGTTACAGTTAATCAATAACATCAAACCATCAATTCATCAAAACAAAAACAATAATCTTCCTAAAATCTCAAAAAACAATAAGCTTCTTGGTATAGCATGTGTAACTGGGTAAAAATGTTCTGTTAACCAGGATGTAGTTTTCAGAAGGAGAGAGCTCCACAAAAATAAAGTTAACTAAAATAAAATAGAGTTACTTGGGACAGTTTGATATAAAATACATATCTAACCATGTCATTCCTTTAGTTAAAGTTGTTAAAATTCCTTCCATCTTCCTATGGGATACTGCAGACAGAGATCACAGCTTAATTATATGAATATACTACCTTTTGTAGACATTAGGTTTGTTTTCTGTCTCTTGCCTATTAGAAATAATGCTCTCATGGCCATTGTTATGCAGTCTCTTTTGGAGTGCCTGTTTACTCTCCATAGTAGCATCATAGAGCAGTTCTTTATTTTGTAGCTGAATTGATGGTTAATGTGCCTTAGTGAGGAACAACATATTTGTATATGAAATGATAAAAACAAAAAATGAGTGTATATTGTGGTTATGATGCTTATGAAGTAATCTTCATTGGAAGCAATCTAGAACGAGCCAGTCTGGTATCACAAATCTCTAATTGCAGCTCCTGGGAAGGCTGAGGCAGTAGTAGCATAAGTTGAAGGCCTACCTGGACTGCTCTTAGTGAGACCCTGTCTCAAAAAATAAAAACATCCTACAAAAAGAGCTAGGAAAATACCCCAATCATTGGGCTTTTGTCTAGCATGCATGTGGCCCTGGGTTTAATTTCCAATAGCTAAAGAAGGACAGGAAGGAAGGAAACATTAAGTAGTGATAGTGACTTAAGAGGTGAAGTTTTGAATACCTACCCCTTAAATGTATTTCTGCTTTGTTTTTATTGCTTTTATAAAAAGAACCCCAAGCTAAAAATATTTATCAAACACAACAGTCCATATAAAAGTATATGGACCAGCAATATTGTTAAAGAGTATTATAGTTTATTATTTGGGTCTACATAATTGCATATTCTAAAAGTCAAAAAACAGTCATGAATTTTTCAAAATGAGAGTGACAAGTTATGGGAACAGCTTGTATGAACTCAACAGGTCTGTGTACCTCTCTGTCCCATTTCTGTAATCCAGATATTCTCTTTTCCTCTATTACCAGAATTCTATTTACTTTCTACTGTCACTAGAATTTACTTGCTTTATTATATTTTTTGTATTTTATTCTATTTTTTGAAGTAGAGTCTTGCTCTAGCACAGGCTGACCTGGAATTCACTGTGTAGTCTCAGGGTGGCCTCAAACTCACAGCAGTTCTCCTACCTCAGCCTTCCAAGGGCTGGGATTAAAGGTTTGCACCATCACACCTGTCTTTATATATTAATATTGTGTTTGTTTGTTTGTTTGTTTGCTTGTTTGTTTGTTTTGAGATTGGGTCTTACTCTAGCCCAGGCTGACCTGGAATTCACTATGTAGTCTCAGGCTGGCTTCGAACTCAATGATTCTCCTAACTCTGCCTCCCGAGTTCTGAGATTAAAGGCATGAGCCACCATGCCTAGCTATATATTATTTTTATTGACAATTTTTGTTTCTTTATAACTTGTGTCTACTAAAAATCAGCTTATTTATAGCGTCATGTAGTTCATCCTATATTCTTTCAGTATGTCCTTTTACCTTGTTTCCAAATTTGTTTTCTTTTTATTTTCTGATTCAGATTCCTAACAGCAAGCATCACATTGTCTCAACTCTTGTTTTTGCAGAAGACTAGTGCAGAGTCAAGTGCCCACAAGTTCTGGCTAAGAAACTGTCTTAGGGAGGGCTCACCTTGTAGCAGAATTTGTGTGGGCTGCATTCCTTTGGATAAAGCCTGGGAGCCAACCACCATGTTGGGCAATGTGTGTAAAATGAGTGGTCTGAGTCTTGACACATAATCAGTGCTCTCTTATTAATTTGAGGACAGCAGTTAGGCTTCCTAAGCTGTTTGGGGCTTCCCAAGATAATGCAGAAGAATTTGTTGTATTTTGAGAAAGTGTCATGAATATTAGATTCATTTGGAGATCAGACTATAGTAGTCCTTTATATATACCATAGGGGGAATGAATTCATGTAAGAATGGGTAACATGCTAGGCAATATAGCCCAGAGGTAGAATGCTTGCCTAACATGCCTAAGACCTGTGGTTGGGTCACATCACAAAAGGGAGGAATGGGGCCTTAGAATGATTGGAGCAAAGGAAGACTGAAATCCAGCAGGGCACACACCAAACCCTTTACTTCCATGTCCAGTATTCAAGGCTTGTGATGGCATCATCTGGGTTCCAACCATTTTGTGTAGCCCCACCCTTCCATCTCTGTTACCTATAATGCATGTGGGCTCTCTTGGGCTGGCTCCATTCAGTGCTTGCACCTTTCCTCCCAAACATCCCCTAGTTTTGGCATTTCCAATGTCCTGGGATCCTCATTACAATTTTGTCTTCATCTTCATGGCATCACTCAATGGTGTCCCAGGGCCTCCTTACAGAGAATCCAACCCTACCATGTATACTTTGCCTCAGCAGCTTTCTGAAATCTTGTTAGAAATCTTTATTGCCTCCTAACTCTTGCATTGTTGCATATCTGCAATACCATTACCAAATCATGGATGGTGATGCTATCTCCTGCTATTGATTTGAGCTGTAGTCCTGCACCATAGCTCCAGCAGCATCTGTGTGTCTTTGTGGCTGAACATTGGAAAACATTGCCCTGTATACCCCAAGGTTTTATCTTTCTGGGAACTGCTTTGAAATGAATATTTGCACTGTTATACCCTGTAGCTTTCAGTGCCTTCAAGGTACCTTTCCTGGTGTCTTAATGCAGTCTGTGGTTTCTCTTTAATGATGCTAATCCCTTGAACAGTTGCAGACAGATGTTTTGTTTCCTTGTCAGCAGCTTTATAGTTCATGCTCCTGTCCAAATCACCAGAGTGCACACTTTTCATCTTTTTGCCCCAGTTTCCACTGCTTCTCGTTATATAAACCTTTATAAGAGCAGTAAGCTGTAATCATACCACAGCTTGAATGGTATGCTGTCTTGAAATTTCCTCTGCCAAACATACATAACTTTTGTTTTTTTAAATATTTTATTCATTTTCAAGCAGAGAGATACAGAGAGAGAGAGGGTGGGGAGAGAGAGAGAAAGAGAGAGAGACTCCACCAGGGCCATCACCTTGTGGGTCTGGCTTATGTGGGTCCTGGGGAATTGAACCCGGGGCCTTAGGCACTGGAGGCAAGTGCCTTAACCGCTGAGCCATCTCTCCAGCCCCATAACTTTTGAATTCAACCTTACTCAATTTTTTGGGATACAGGCAGAAGGCCATCAGATTCTTTGCCAGACTGTAACACAAATAGTCTTTAAGGCAGTTCCTTGTATATTCATTGCTCTGTCTGAAACCTCATGAGTACAGTCTTAGGTCTGCATTTCTATCAGCAGTCTGGTCTCACTCCCACTAGCATTGCCAGAAGACATGCTATAGCCTCAACCCTGGTTAGGTTTTTCTCCATCACAGATATGTACAGAAATACAGAGTCCCCTTGTCTTTTTCCTGGTTGTAGGGGATTGCTTTCAGTTTTCCTCCCATTCAATATGGTGTTAGCAACTAATACATGTATATTTGTTATATTTATATGTATATATTTATACAGTTATTGTGTTGAGGTATGATCCTTCTATACCTAATTTATTCAGGACTTTTATTATAATGGGATATTAAATTTTATCACCACCTTTTCTGCATCTCTTGAGATGATCATGTGATTTTTATTCTTGATTCTATTTGTGTGCTGTATTACACTTATTGACTTCCCTATTATTGTATATCTGTGTATGTATGTATGCATATATATGTATATATATATATATATATATATATATATATATATATATATATATATATCCTCAGGGTACTAGTCCTCTCCTTTCATTTTATTCAACACGGGGTCTCTCATGTTTTGCTGTTAGGAACTAGCTACCCTCAAGCTTCACCATTCTCCTTACTCCCTCCTACTTACTCATGCACCACTTTGCCTCCAGTTTTACACAGGTGCTGGGGTTTTGAGCTCTAGCAAGCACCTTTAGCCACTGAAGCCATATCCGCAGCTCCCACCCCACACACTTAATGATTTCTAAAATCAATTCTTAACCTTATTCCACTGGTGGGTTTTTTTCTGTGTGAATTTCATTCAGACATACCCTGTCTTGTTGGATATAATTGATCTGTTGTATCTGTCCAATAATTTATTAGCAAATCTGCACTTAATAGCTTTTTAGACTGTATATATCTTTCACCTCTTGTGCTAATGTCACATTTTTCTAATTGCTGTAGTTTTATGCTTTAATATAAAGTAGGACAAATTCTCCAAGGAGTTTTTTGGTATGGGCATTATGCATGTGTGCAGGGCCAGAGTAGGACATTGAATATCCTCCTCTATTGTTCTTCTGCCTTATTTCCTTGAAACATAGTTTCTCACTGAATCTGAAGTCCATTAATTTTCAGCTGAACTGGTTGACTAGTAAGCCCCATCAGTCCTCCTATCTCTGCCTCCCTTGGTACAGAGGTTACAGTTGTGCACAACCACTCCTTGTTTTGACATTGATACTGTAGGTTGAATGACAACTTAGGTTGTCATTCATGTACAACAAGCACTCTTAACCACTGAGCTATCTCCCCCATCCCCTTCTCTCTAAGCACTTTTTAATTCTTGTGCAATTAATTTTTTTTAGAAAAGTTACGTACATGATTTATAATGTTGTCTAACCTCCCTGTTAAGATTTTAACATAACTACATTGAATAAACAATATAAGGGGTAGAATTTTTGCTAGCACTATTAATCAGGATAGATAAATTTTGAATACAAAATCTGGCTAAAGCAAGTTTCAGGTAACCATCTCAGCCTCTAGTCTGGAGATGTATGGACCTAGAACATTGACTTACTTGGCTATTGTTAGAACATGCATGTATTCCACAGAGTTACTAACCATAGTTCTTGGACCTGACAACCACTAATTCCTTTGAAAAACATTTGGCAGCCTTATGTGTTAGATGGATAGCTTATGCCTGTAACACCAACAATTGGGAGGCAGAGGTTGGAGGAACACTTGTGAGTTCAAGTCAAGCTTAGGCTGCAGTGTGAGTTCCAGATCAACCTGAACTAGAGTGAAGCCTTGCCTCCCATTCCCCCCCCCCCAAAAAAAAGCATTTGGAAAATAGATCATAGGTTAATGATTCTTACTATAAGAATTGAAGAATATCAAAATAAATAAGTCTTATTAAGTAGTCTAGAAAGGTCTGGTAAATGATTTGACTGGAATGGGTTATGTTACTGTGTGCAAAGAGAAGTCCTGCTTGTGTGATATAAGGGTCAATGGTCAATAATGTACCCATATAATAAAAAGAAGAAAATTGAATTCCCCTGATGTCTTGAATGATCATGAGGACTTTGAATAACAGTCTTAGGGAGGTCTAGGTGAAATAAAAAGTGGCAGAAAGGAAGACAAATAGGCCAAAGCATTAGAGCATGAACTTTGGAGTCCCTTAGACCTGGATTTGAATCTTAGCTTTGCTAGTTAATAGCTATGGAAATTTAGACAATTAACTCATATTCCCAGAGTCTTAAACACATTGCAGTTGTTATTGATAATAACAACAATAAAATAATCAAGAAATAAAGCATTTCTAAAGTTGAATGTAATGTGATAAGTAGAACAGAATAATCAAGGTGAGCACAGTTAAAAGGGTGTTACGAAGTTGGCAGTGGTGGGGTCATAATGGCACATGCTTATAATCACTCCAGAAAGGCAAGATAATAGAGAGATAGAAACCAGCTGGGCTACACAGTGAGACCCTGTTTCAAACAAACGGAAAAAGAGAGGAAAAGAAGGAAGAAAATGTGGTAGAATCGTAGTTCAGCCAAAACTAGTTCTTATAGAAGGTCAATATTAGAATCCTAATATTTCACCAAGAAAGCCAGTGTTGTCGGTAACACAAAATTTTGAAGAGAAGGACTAATGAATAATAACAGATTAGAGAAAATACATGTATGGTTTAAAGAATTACCCAAAAGAATGCATTGCCTCATGCTAGTGGTTCAAGCTTTTGTTGTACAAACCTGATGACTGAAGTTCAGATTTCAGAATCCATGTAAATTGGGACACAAATAATACACATGTCTATAATCCCTATGTGACAATGGGAGGTGGAGTCAGGAGAAACCCAAATCTTATAGGCATTCCCAACAGCGAACAATAAGAGACTAACACCCTGATGTGGTCCTATGGCCTTCACACATGGTGCACACCCTGGCATGTGCATCCATACATAGGCACACATGTACATACATATACCCCACTACCAACAACAAAAAGAATAGATTTCCATTTAGACCATTACTATTTAATCTTCCAACACTAATGACAACTACTCATGTTTATTATAAACTTTTGCCTGGCAGGGTGGCACACAACTGTAATAACACTTGGGAGGCTGAGATGGGGAAATGACTAGTTTTAGGGCAGTTGTGCTGTATAGAAAGGCTGTTGAGAGAGAGAGAGAGAGAGAGAGAGAGAGAGAGAGAGAGAGAGAGAGAGAGAGAGAGAGAAAGGAAGAAAAAATTCTTCCAAAAGAACTTATTTTGTGCTAAGAGCTATGCTAACCTCTTTATACGCATTGTCTCTTTTGATGTAGACAACAACCCCTGTAATTAGGTAGCACCAGCATTTTACTAATGGAATATATCACAGACCTGCTAGATAGTAAATCTAGGATTTATTCCCTTATTTAAGCACTATGCTGTTAGCTCATAAATTAATACACTTATAACTATTTACAAATATTACAAATCTGCAGTCTAACCCAAAAGTTCAAATGATAGGACTGTTTTTTTATATATCTTTATAGCATACAGAATTTATTTTCAAAATGAAAAATTTGTTAATTATGATATAGTCCAAAATCTGTATTTCTACATGATAGTAAATATGAAACATCAGAGTAACTTTAAATTCATCCAAGATTTACTAACAATGGATTATGTTTCTTTATTCCCATTTGCTAAAGGTAGGTAAAGTATGTTTTAGTTTTCATTAAACTAGAAATTTTTCTTGTTTTAACTATCACTCTTAAGGTATGTGTTTATATATGCAAACATTCAATTAGCCTATTAAGCATTGTCCAAATATGCCCAAATGTTTTCTTTCTAGTCTGTTTTAGAAGTTTTCAGTAAGAAATATCACATTTTAATTTCTTGCTAAAACAAATTGTTTTTCTTTTATACAAGAGGACAGTGAAACAGTATCATTTGCTGATTATAGGAGACAGTCTTATGGGGTTGTAATCTACTTCTGGTTCATCTTAAGTAAAACTGACTTTTGTTAAAAAATCTAACGTGTTTGGGCTATTAGATCTTTTTTATGGATGAATAAGAGAGTTCTAGTTCCAAACACTTCAAAAATTAGGTTATAATTTATAAATTTTTCTAAAAGATTTCACTGGCTTTATGGGATATACAGTTTGAGAACTTTAGGTGTGAATTCTTTTAAATTAAAATTGGAGTGCTTATAATTCATAGTATGAGAAAATTTTAAAACTAATGCCAAAATGCTTTGTGATGATCTGTAGTTAATTTAAAATGAAAGAGAAACACTGAAATTCCTTCACTAGTGGTCAGTATTTATTTAGGCCATTTGATTTTATAAAAAGTTGTTGCACAAGTATTTTATACTTTTTATATGATTAAAATTTAATTCTCTTAATGTTTTTGAATTGATTTTATTTTCTCTACTTTCTTTTCTTTTTTAATTGAAAAAAACTAATGGAACCAAATATAAGATGGTACCACTGTTTTCTCCTTTTGTATAATCTTGTTGCGTGTCTCTACATAAGCTTTTCTGGCCACTCATCATAGTAACCAGCTGGGCCATTTCACCTGCTGGAGCCATTAAAGAGGACTCTCTCCCCCTAGATTAATCCCCTCCGACATTAGTTTTTTGCACTGACAACTGCAGCAGGCATTCAGAATTTGCAGGTGGCCAGTGTGACGCACATAATTGCCTACAATTTTAGGCAATGAATAAAAATGGTCTACATTACTTGTCAAAGGTTGTATATGCAGTGCCAAGTGAGATCTATGGGAAGCCTTTTAGGGTTTAAAGAACAGTTAATAGCAAGGCTGCACAGGGCTTTTTTAATCATAATGCATTTGTAATATAGCACTTTGATCTTCTCCTTGTAGGAAATGGTGTTACATTAGCCACTTTTAAACATTTATGAGTGAAATTCAGTTATAGAAGAGTAAAAGTGATTATTCTTAAGCAGAACATGTTAGATTTCATTAAAAGTTTTCAGCTTGCCCCTTCCTTGTTAAAATCTGTGGGAAGTCTTTTTCCTGGAGAGTTTCAAATCAGGATCTAAGGATTTGGGCTTTTTCCTTATTTTTTTCTGATGGTAAAAGTGAGATTTGGAAGGGCGGTATACTAAATATTGAGATAATTTCTATGAGTGGACATTTATAAGAGAGATGGGAAAGTAAAAATACATCCATAAAATCCAAGAACTCTATTAATAGTAATTGTGTTGCAATAAATATTGAGAAATGCATATTTAAAACACATCCATAAATTATCTTTAACACACACACACACACACACACACACACACACACACACACACACAACAAAACCTCAGATGACTCTCAAATGTGCTTCTTCTGGAAGAGCTAAGTTTGACCTTTCAGACCTGAGAGCCTTTTATTAACACCTGCCTGTAAGGAGAACCTTGCCACACGCAGCTTTTAGATTCAGAACCACAAAACTGATGAGGAAAGGCTTGAAGGGTTCAGTTTGTGTCACTTGCTGTTTGCCGTTTCCATTTCACAGATGATTAATCTTTCTGTGAAGAAAGGCCAGAGAAACAAAGCACATTGGGCTCTTCCTGCAGTTACTCCTTCTGAATGCACACTAGCTTGCTAACTAAAAGGCCTTTAGATTTCCAGCAGAGAGAGATGTTCTGAAAGTGAATGCAGCTGGTTGGAGGTCACCAGTGCAGGGCTCTTGCCATTGTGTAATGGAAGCTTTGGCAGGTTGGGGTGGGGGAGCAGTGGAGAAGTGGGCAGGGAGAAGGTGTTGGCAAAAATTAATTCAGAAGAAAAAGGGGTTTGGTCAGTTCATGTAGTATTTTGCAAGGTAAATTGTCAATAATAGAATCAATTTCATCTATTTTGTTTGTTTTTCTTTTTAAGGAATATAATATAATTTAATCTTTCTTCAATATTAACACCCCCCATTTCCTAATAGCATGTTTCTCTTGCATGTGGCATCACTGAGGAATGTTAACTTATATTTTGTCTATGATGTGATTGAATTATCTTGAAATTATTCATACTGTTACTAATCTTGCTGTATTTAAATTTGTAATGCCTCAATAATGCTTCATTAGTATTTTTTGAGATTCTGAAAAAATGTGTGGCTTAGTTTTCTTTTCATTAAAAAGCTATTTTTTTTTTGAGTATTTGAACACTTAATTTTAGGATTTAGTATCAAATGCCTAGTATTCACCTTGTATTTACTTTTTTTTCTCAATCATGACTAGGATATAATGTGCAAAGTCAAATCCTGGGTTATAGATCAAAAGAAACCTGTTCGCTTCTATCATGATTGGAATGACAAAGAGGTGAGTTATAAATAACAATCCATTTATTAGTGCCTTTGCTTTGATTTCTTAGAAAACAAATTAGAGTAGTCATTATATTATACTTTTTATTATATGTAGTTAAATCTTTATTTCTCAAGCTTATTTTATTCTTTTTCCGTATCCCACTCTTAATACTGCATTACATTTAATTTTTTGTAAACAAGAATTATAAAAATGAAAATGCCTCCTTGTTTTAAAGAATGTTTGCCTTCAAATTATTCAGTGTTTTGTTCTATATTTACTCAACTTTTAAAAGGGGTTCTTTCTTTATTTCCTACTTAGATTGAAGTGTTGAATAAACACTTATTTTTGACTTCAAAACCAATGGTCTACTTGGTTAATCTCTCTGAAAAAGACTATATTAGAAAGAAAAACAAATGGTAAGTGTGCCTGTGTGTGTGTATAACCTTGTTTTATCTTAGTATTTCTCCTTATAAAAAGTTTAAAATGGATAAAGTTTTGTCTGGTATTACATTCAAATTCAGAGATGAGTCTCCTAATTGATTTGCAATAAAAGAATTTTAAAAAGTAGTATTAAATTAGGAAAACTTGGGCCATACATATTTATTTATCAAGTTTGAGATTAAAAAGACATTACTTATTTCTGTTACAACATGAGAGTAAAATGTAGTTGGAGCAATAAACTTTTTAATCCAAGAATTTCTAGCTGCTTTGATATTACAAATGACTTTAAAACCTCTACAAACTTGGGGTTGTAGCTGGGCATACTTTTTAATATCCAGATTGAAGACTTAGAAAACTAGCTATGAGGGTAAAAGGGCCAAGGACCTGTTTTGAGCACTTTAAAAGTGTAAGGTAAAAGCAGTGCATTTCTGTATTGCCATTTTAACATGTAACCAAAATTTACCTGAGTGGTTTTGCTTTCTGACAGGCGGGCATGTACTAATTTGGCACAGCATTCACTTTGACTTGCCTCACTGGACCTTCAGCATTTTATACTATTAAATCATAGAAACAAATCAAAATTACCCAAAGAAAAATATCCAAGTTCTCCTAAAATATATTGTCAGTTTCTCCCTGTACTTCATTAAGTACTTAGATGCACATGGTTTCAATTTTCCATTAAAAATTCTCATTTCCATATGATATCAAAGAGTGAGAAGGCTTTAAACTGAAAAATAAACATTCATAGACTGGAAGCCAAAACAATAATTAATGTCAGATGGTTAACTCCAATAAATCATTAGAATAAATTCTGTGAAATTACTGCAACTAAAAATGGCCTGTTGATGTTACTGTAAGACATTTTGTGTTCCTGATAGGAAGCTGAATTTAACCTTGTTATTGGCAATGTTCTAGAAAGCATAAATTTAACATAAAAATGTAGTTCAGACTGGTCAGTGTCCTCCTGCAAGTAATTAACTTTATAATAACCAGTTCTGTCTTGTTTCAAATTCTTATAAATTTGATGATTAATGTGTTAAAAATTGTTTCCTTCTCTTAAAAGATGGAATTTTAAAATTTATTATTTAACCCCAGTTAATAAATCTCACTGTAGTATGAATGGTAAGTTTTCCTGAGGCTGGATGAAACAATACAGACATCAAAGTTTACATGAAAAGGGATGAGTCAGTTTCCTTGCCCAAAGGGGCTTCTCACACCTGTATTTGGATGATTACAGGTAGAACTCCATGGCTCTAATTGTATGGTAAATGCCATTTCCCAGACCCTAATGGTAGACAGACTGCTTAGGAGACGCCAGTCTGTGATTTAGCTGTCGCCAGACACCCCATGTTTTTTGTGAGACCAGTTGTGATGATGATACGGTTACAGCCAATTGAAACTAAGCTCTTGTCTAAAATAACAAATTTTAATTTATAACAATGTAGATGTATGAATGATCCTGTTTTATAAAACCAATTTTAGTAGGTTTTAAGTATAACTAATGATCTAGTTTGAAGTTGGGGTATGTGTGTTGGGGGTGGTGGTGTCCAGTTCTTATGGAAGTTAGTGTAATTGTAGCTGGAAGATCAAAGACTGAGTAACTGAGTGATGTTCCAGAAGAAAATTTACCACATAGCCATTTTCTGTACAGTTTCTGCCGCCTGCTGTTCCTATTTTCCCTCAAGCTAGCCATTGACTACCCCCTGTGCATCCCTGCTCGTAAAAAATGATTGAGGAAGTATTTGTCATGTATTTATGAGTGAGAAACATTGTGTGATAGGGAATGGCATCTACTGGAGCCAGAAAGATTGCCATTTTCCTTTCATTCAGCCACTCTGCTACAGCTTTAAATCTGCTGTTTATGCAACATGGCCTTTGTATTAAAGTACAGAATAAATTATTATGAAGCATATAAACACTAGGTTTTCATCATTTATAACACTGCAAGCAGATGTAAATAGTTGAAATTCATTTTAATTCTTAAATCCATTTAACTGTATTAACATCTTGTTTTTTGGTGATGCTAATATTTAAGCCTCATTTGCGTTGATTGTTTTTTTTAGCTAAAAAAAAAAGTTTTTTTTTAAGATTAATGTGTAGTGTTACTGAGCAAATTAAGACTGATACAGGAAGCAGTAATATACTCATGAGGGCTGGGGATATAACTCCATGGTAAAATACTTATCTAACATGTACAAGTTCTTAGGTTCGACCCTCAGCACTGAAAGAAAAAAAAAAGTCCAAAACACACACATACAAATCTTTTAGATAAAACTATTTTAAATGGTTAGAAAAGAGGAGAGGTTTGTGATTTTTTTTGACCATCAAAGGAAAATGAAATCTCACCAGAACACTATTTCAGAAATGATAAACATTTTAGTTAGTAGCTAAAAATTCATGTTTTTTTAAAATATCCTAGGACTAAAAAGAAAGCAGCTTTATAGATAAATCTTATATTTAATGACTAGGAATATTGACTATTTGAAAGATATAATAACTGGAATGCCAAACATATACTCACTATTTTAACAGTATAGAATTCATTATTTCGTTGATTTATGATTAAGACCTCTATCCTGAAAGAGAAGCTGCTGTGGCAGCTGGGTTGGTTGGACTTGTATTATGATAGTATGATAGTATCAAGATACTGTGAGAGAATCCACAGAAACCTTTTTGTTATTATTACAAAATAATAACAATAAAACTATGGAGAAGGTTTGTTAGGTGCTAATGATTTTTGAACACTTGGGTTTTTTATTTTCTAAGCATAATCAGTTGTTACAACCAAGTGAATTCTGTACACAGTATTAATTTTCATTTTGGATTGCCTAGTAAGTCTTAGTGTCAAGCAGGTACAGGGCATTGAAACTGTCAAACCATTGCTTAATTGGGGGTTTGAATTTCAATCTTTTGTACCTTTGCTACTCTGTTAGTAGTATATGTCATCCAATTATAAAATCAGTAGAACAAACTAATTTTAGATCTTTTTTATACCTAATAGCTGCCAATTATGTTCCACCTTTTTGTTCTCTTGTCCTTGCCTTTCTTAAACTGTTGACAAAGTTTAGTTGTATTTTATTACTTATACTACAGATCTAATCTTTCTTGGAAAACATAAAATTTAAGACATTCAGACTTCCTTAATAGATGTATATGTGTTTGCATGTATCATACACATATCTGTATGCTCCGGTGGGCTTATAGTTGCCTAATACTACTTTTTGATTAATCTGTGAGTCATTTTAAGTAATAAAATTGATATAAGATATATGACAAATGCTTGAAAATTCTTTTAAGCCATTGAATAATCATGGGTAATATGTTAAGTTCATGAAATAAATTTAAAAAGAACGGTGGTTTATTATTAATTCTATACTGTGATTTGATTGTTTTGTTTTGGCCTCAACTTTCTGCTCTTGTTAATTTCCACATTTGTACCCAACTAAAAATAGCTTGGAATAATATGCATTGTGGCCTGGTTTGGGGGGAAATTGTGGAATTGATCAAATAGTTTCTTTCTTGAATTCTTTTTTAAAATGTATTTTTACATTTGAACATATTTTTACATGCAGTAGTACTTGTGAATTTGTTTTTTGTTTTCTTTTTCGCATGAGAGAGAGAGACTGCAATGAATGAATGAATGAATGAATGAGTGAATCTGTCTGTGTGTCCATATGTGAGTGTGGGCACATATATGTATGAAGGCCAGAGGTTAACATTGGATGTTTTCCTCAGTTGCTTTCCCTCCACCTTATTTTTAAAATCAGGATCTTTTGCTGAACCCGGAGGTCATGATTCAGCTATACTAGCTAGCCAGCAAGCCCCAGGGCTTGTCTTCAGGCAAACACTGCCACAACCAGCTTTTACCTGGGTACTGGGGATTGGACTTGGGTCCTCATGTTTGTGCTGCAAATACTTAGCTGATAGAGCCATCTGGCCCTGGTTTGCTTTCATTAGTCCCAGCTGGACTCAAACTCACAACAATCTGACCTCCACCTTGAAGTACTAAGATCTATAGGGGTGAGCCACAACGCCTAGCTTCTGTTTGGCTTTCAAGAAATGGGTTTCTGTTACTATTCCAACAATTTCAAATTCTTATAAAGCAATACTAGTATAACTAGTGTGCTTCATATGATGATTGTAGTTACAGAAGTGTATCTATATTTTATGAGCATTAAACTGTTGTCCTACAATGTATGCATATATACTGACCAGTTGGCATCTTGCACATTATGATCTATATTCATTCAGTGATTTCTGTTTGCAAGACGGTTCATTGAATTTATTGGGAGCAATCTTCTTAAGCACCATCCTGATTTATAAGTGACATAAATTTTCATTTTTTTAACGAAAATATTTCATTTCACATATTAACAAACAAAGTTTCATTTTTTGCCTTCAAAATTAAAATGCTTAAGCTTTAAGAAATGAAGGACAAAGTTTGGTTTATAATTCTACAGTGGCTTCAAATTGCCATTAGCTTGTGTACATGAAGAATTTCCCTGACTCCCTAACCCTCCTCACTAGTGAATAATGCAAGGACAAGCTTCTTTAAAAAACTGTGCTTCAGAGGTTAAAGACCCGTGGATCAGATTTTGTTTCTAAAACTGTGAGTTAGGATTCACTGCCCTCATGCATGGGAATTTGACTAGCGCTTGGTAGAAGTAGAGAATTTTGAGGCTCTGAATATAGAACCTTGGGAGTAAGAGACAGAGCGCAATCTTTCTAGGAGTTTAAAAAGGAACCTTAGGGCTGGAGAGATGGCTCAGCAGTTAAGGCACTTGCCTCCAGTGCCTAAGGCCCCAGGTTCAATTCCCCAGTACCCACATATGCCAGACCCACAAGGTGGTGGCCCTAGTTCTCTTTCTCTCTCTCTCTCTCTCTCTCTCTCTCTCTCTCTCTCTCTCTCTCTCTCTCTCTCTCTCTCTCTCTCTCTCTTTCTCTCCTTGAAAATAAATAAATAAAATATTTAAAAAGGAACCTTAACCAGTATACAGGGTTGCCTGGGAGAAGTCTTTAGAGGAACAAAGGCGAGCTGATTTGAACTGTCTCTGTTGTTTGCCTACTGTATCCTGCTTGTCCAGGACAGGAGAGAGCACACTTTCTCTGCCCTTGTTCTCTGGGCTGTTTGTTCTTCTGTCACAGGCCCACCTTCACCAGACTTGAGCGTCAGACTGAAATTTGGGCACCATTAATAACATTGTTCTATAAGACACTCTGAGAATATGTTCTGATTGTAAATTAGGGCGTAGATATTGTCAAGAAGTTTGATTGATTAAGAATATTGTTTTAGAGCTGGGCGTGATGGTGCATTCTTTTAATCCCAACACTGGGAAGCTGAGGTAGGAGGATCCCTGTGAGTTCAAGGCCAGCCTGGAACTACATGGTAAATTCCAGGTCAGCCTTGGCTAGAGTAAGATCCTACTTCAGTCCCCTGCCCCACCAAAAAAAAGAATATTGCTTTAAAATTTGGGGTACTAGTGTTGAAGTTGTTGCTTGCTAGCTGTATTTATTTATTTATTTATTTATTTATTTATTTATTTAATGAGAGAAAAGGCATGCACCATGTGCATGTACCAATTTGTGCATCTGGCTTTATGTGGGTACTGGGAAATTGAACTCAAGCTATCAGGCTTTGTAAGCAAGTGCCTTTGACTGTTGAGCCATCTCTCCAGCCCCTCACTAGCTTCTTGACTTGGGCAAATTAGGCTTTCATGTAGAAAACAGTAGTTCATTCTGTTGTTCACATAAAATATGTTCTATATAAATAAAATTCCTCTAACTTAATTATAGCTCAATAAAAGAATTCAGTAACAGAAAGAGGACTTCCTTAACCTTCTGATTGCATCATCTGGATATAATCCCTTAGTTTGCCTTTATTATACAGATTACATAACAAAGTATATCACATATATGCACAGTTCAGTGAGACTCCATAATGTTACTGCCATTATCTATATGGCCCTGTCCTTTTAATATTTGCAACTTAATAGTTTTAGTGTCACTGCTTGGTATCTACTAATATAATTTTTTTCATTAATCGTTATAACATCTTTTTTTTAATAGTTCTATTAAAAGCATTTAAGGCAGGCATGGTAGTGCACACCTTTAATCCCAGCACTCAGGAGGCAGAGAGGATCTCTGAATTCGAGACCAGCCTGGGACTACAGAGTGACTTCCAGGCTAGCCTGTGCTAGAGTGAGACCCTAACCTGGAGCTTGGGGAGGGGGAGAAGCCCTTTAAACAGTTCTATTGCAAGCTCCGATCTTCTCTTTTTCTCGTATGTGTGTGTCTGTTGGAGTGAAGCAGCGAAAGTAAAGAATTAGAAGCATCTCTGAGGTTCCCTTCCAGTGCTAGAATTTTTTGTTTTGTTTTGACTTTGTGCATACTAGACAAGTGCTCTACACTGAACCTTACCCATAGCTCCTAGGATTATATGAGTTAAATGGATTAGAATACTGCAAATTGGCAAATACAAGATGACTACGCAGATATCTAGTGTCTTTTCAACTCTCACATATAGGTCTATAGGATTTTTCCTAACTATGGAAATGTTCTCCAGGATGAAAATCCCAAGTGCAACTTTTCTGGATTGTGTTGGGACTAAGTCCTATTTTTTCCCTAGCTTTTATTCCCTTCTCAAATCTCAGTTCCTTGCTATTTCATTGCCTTAACGTAACTAAGAAAGCATTCTTTCATTAAAAACATTAGCTGGTGCATGGTGGCACATGCCTTTAATCTCAGTACTTGGGAGGCAGAGGTAGGAAGGATCACTGTGAGTTGGAGGCCACCCTTCAATTACATAGTGAATTCCAGGTCAGCCTGGGCTAGAGTGAGACTCTACCTCAAAAAAAAAAAAAAAAAGTTCATCAAAAACATTAAATAGTTGGGTTGGAGAGATGGCTCGGAGGTTGAGGCACTTGCCTCCAGTGCCAAAGGCCGCCGGTTCAGTTCCCCAGGACCCACATGGGCCGGACCCACAAGGTGGTGGCCCTGGTGCTATCTATCTCTATCTCTCCTTCTCTCTCTCTCTATCTCTCTGCTTGAAAATGAATAAATAAATATTTTTAAAAAAAACATTAAATAGTGAGACTTGACATAAAAGCTTATGTAACTGGCATTATAGTAGAATGGTTAGATGAGACATACTTTAGTATTTGTCCCCATTTTTATTATTAGCTTTTAAATTCTGCACAAAATATGTCTTGAAAGTAATTGATTTATGGACTACATTTATGGTTACGTTCTTACTGATAAAGTTGGGACTACATGTAGGTATTCATTCTGTCTTTTTAAATGCTTCATAGCAAGAAAAGAAATTTCATAAAAACTGTCATGAGTATAAATTTCAAATATATGTTATGAAGACCTCAAGCTCACTGAGGAGGTATTTAATATATTGTTTTGGACCCCCTCCCCTTTTGAGCAAGTAATTACTGAGCCTTCTATGTGCTGTGTGCCTAATGAGTAGTAAACAGTAAAGAACTTTGCTCCAGTAGGAGCTATTCGTCTCACATGGCAGTAAATATCCAACAGCCAAACATCAATTTACAATTACTGTCCAGAAATGATAAAAGCAATGGATAAAAACAAAGCAGTGTAAGGGATGGTTGGAGAGGCCTCATGAATTAAGTGCACAAACTGAAAATGAAAAAGCTCAGACTAGGTAGAGGGAATAGCAGGTACAAGGTCTTTGAAGCTGAACAGGATAAATATAGGAAAAAGTTATATATAGTAAAGAAGGTATAGTCAACAAGGGTCAGTCCATTAGGAGTTAATAAGCCATGATGAAGACCTTGGGTTTCATTATGAGTGTTACAGAACATCAAAAAACTATAAAGTGTGAAGACACTACACATCCTATATACATTCTAAAAATTAATTTAATTTTTGATTCTTTATTTATCGTCACTGATTTTAGCCCAAACCATATACACAGAAACTTACACTTTTGCTAAAGAGCAAACATACTTGAGAATTTGTATAAACATGACAATTCAGTTTGTCTGGCTTCCTTGTAGCACTTGGCTTCTTCATCTGTCAGAATACTACAGTTTTCTTAAGAAGCTTTTAGAATTAAATAGAATATTACATATACATTACGAGAAATCACTCCCTGGCAGAAATAGATTTACTTGAAGTATAACCTTTTTCATTTTCATAGTCCTATGAGAAAGTACATGTTTATGTCAAACCAAAAGACATACATAGCAAACCATCACTTATTCAAGTTCCTGCTATAAAAAAAGGCACTTTGAGCTTAGTTGTTGTTGATAGAAAATAGTAAAACATGTAAATAAAAATATCCTATTTTACAGATAGGGCTGTTGGAGAGATTGTTCAATATGCTCATGTTCTTGAGCAGGCAAGTGTTAAAAATAGATGCACTTGATTTCAATGTTTATGCCTGTTCCACATGTGATGACTGATAACCAAGCGAAGTTACAGGGCATATTTATGAATCTTTCCGAATCTAAGAACTGCATGCTTTTCTTAGAATAATAAGTTTTTGCTGCTGCTGCTTTTGCCTTGTTTTAAAATTTTATTGCTATATAATACCTTATTGTTAAGAGACAAAAGCAGTATATTTTAGCATCCTTTCTTAGGCATGTACTATATATAATGTCCTTGTGGAGAAAATTCAATGGATGTTATTGAAATCTAAAAATTATATAGAACTGCCAAATATAAAATAGTTGGTATTGCAGAATAGACTTCCTCAAAGCATAACAGTTAGCTGTTGCAAATTAATATGAACATGTATTTGAGCATAATTTAAAACTAATGATAATAATGAGCACAGATAACAGAGTATATCTCACCTAAAGTGAACTTTCTCTACTACAATATGAATTAAATAAGCTTTTATGGTGAGTCTTACAATCTAAAGTTTTTTTATGAGAAAATGCTTTCTATATCACTTTAAAAGGCAATTTTTGGCTTTTTAAAAATAGGAAAGCAGAGCTGGACATGGTGGCACACACCTTTAATCCCAGTACTTGGGAGGCAGAGTAGGAAGATCTCTGTGAGTTCAAGGCCAGCATAGGACTACATAGTGAGTTCCAGGTTAGCTTGGGCTAGGGTGAGACCCTACCTAAAAAAAAAAAAAAAAAAAGGAAGCCATAATTTGTTTTTAAGTGTAAATGAACAGGGGAAGGAAAATGTCAGATAATTTGGAAGCCTAATGTTGGACTAGGAATTATGCCAATCAACACTTACTTGACACTTTACCACTTATATTTAAGATTTCAAACAACTGTATAAAATATCATAACCACCCACATTTTGAAGAAGGAAACCAATTAAAGATAGATTAAAGAAGTTGGCCAAAGTTAATATTAGCCAAACAGCAGTGCCAGGATTCAAACCTAAGTAGTTCGCCTGCAGAGCTCATGGTCGACGCTATTACACCATCTTAGGTCAGCTTCAGGTTGTTGGTGATGTTGGGAAGGTAGACAAGGCCTGAGAAATAGGCCATATACCAGTTATATTTCTTATCATTATAAATTTTATTTCAGTAAAGTTTTATTACTGTTAAACAATTTGTGCAGTATAAAAATTGAGATTTTAAAATTGTCTTAATATTATTAGAGAAAGGCAACAGAAGTATAAAAGAAAGGCTGGAGAGATTGCACAGTAGTTAGAGGCTCTTTCTTGGAAAACCTGATGGCCCAGGTTCAATTCTCCAGTACCCATGTAGAGCCAGACACACAAAATGGCTCATTTGCAGTGGCAGGAGGACCTGGCATACCCATCTTCCCTCTCTGTCTCTCTTTCTGTCTCTCTCTCTCTCTCTCTCTCTCTCTCTCTCTCTCTCTCTCTCTCTCTCTCTCTTTGGAAATAAGTAATAAATTAAAAAGCAATGTAAAATTATATCTTTATATTTGTGGACTCAGACTCATGTCTGAAAACTTTCCTTCAATTTAATAGGTCTTTTCAAGGACAATAATTTAAATTGTTTATTTTATGTAGAAAATACACATTGATGCTTTGAAGATAACTACTTGTTCAACTGCTTGCTTCCTAATGCTTAGGATCAAAGGGCCTTAAACATGCCAGCAAGAGGTCTTCCAGCTCTGTGTGTGTTTTAAACCATATATTAATTTATTCTATTCCATATATTTTCAGTAGAAGGAACTTACTTTGAGAGCTACTTTAGGATAGGGAAATTTTCATGTATGTATATGCAACTGTTATATTAGGTAAAGTGAAATAGATGAATAAATGTTAAGTTCTAGATTAGCACATAGAAATATAATGGAAGGAACATTACTAGTGGATATTGTGCATATACATATCTTCCCAAATCTTGAGGAGAAAAGAATAACTACCATTTGTTGGATGTTCTGTCAATTCATTCATAGTTTATATATAATATGTCAATTAATAACCCTCACAACAACCTTGGAAGGTAAATTAGTACCTATTTAATGAAGTAAACTTAAGGCATAGAGAAGTAAGAAATTAGTTAAATGTTTGAAAGATTTCTTTTATCTTCAACTATAAGAGAAAGTATAAATTTTTTTTGCATTTATGGCATGTCTTTAATGCAGGAAAAGGCACATGAAGAATTGTCTGTGTCATTTGTATCTTAGTGAAAATTATGTAGAAACTTACACTTTTGCTAAAGAGCAAACATAATTGAGAATTTTATATAAACATGAAAATACAGTTTGTCTGGCTTCTTTGTAGTCCTTGGCTTCTTCATCTGTCAGAATACTACTTTTCTTAAGAAACTTTTAGAATTAAATAGAATATTACATATACATTAAGAGAAATCACTCCCTGGCAGAAATAGGTTTACTTGAAGTATAAAAACTTAGAAAGTGCATGTATATGTATATGTATGACCATACATAGAGTAGCTAGTTAGCGCCTGGCACTTATAATTACATAATAAATTCTTGTAATTAATTTGAGTTCTTATATAGAACATTGTAGTTATGTTACTCTTTTGTAGATGTTTAAGACTTAAATGGAATAGCAGCCCTTAGAACAATCTTGCTATGTTTCTCTTTTCACCAATCAAGGTGTCCCTATACCTTTCTAATCCTATCTAAGTGGATTTTCAATCTCAGCCATATATGTTTTCAGTTCATTTCAAACCATCAGGTACATTGTAGTACTGTATAACTTTAAAAAGTCACTTAATATATTAAATAAGTAACAATTATAAATTTTCTCTATCATAACAACATAAAACCATTGAATTGCAAGATAGTTTTTAGATGTAGACTGGCAAAGAGAAACCTGTTATAATGTTTCTATTTTTTCTATTTTTAAAAGGGGGTTTTCCCCCATTTTAAAGCTGAGTAGAGCAGTTTGTATAATAAATTTAGTATGTCATAGAACTTTAATTAAGGTCAAACCTATGGCAGAGACCAAAAAAGGTAGAGAACAGAGAAAGAGAGAATGTAGTGATATCAGCCATTTGTTTTCTTTATTCCATTCAAAGGCAGTGTTTAGTTGTCCAAATCAAAAGTTTTTAAATGTTGTTAAAGCCATATCTGGTTGAAAATTTTAAGTTAAATATATTAATTATGGTTGCATAATTGCATGATTATAACATGTGTTGGAACATTATTTTTTAATGTTACTAAATAAAATATGAGTAGATTGCTAAGTATCTAGTTACACTGTGGCTTGTAATTTTTTGGACATTTGGAATATGTAGCTTCAAGTCCTTCAAATTAGATCAAGTGTTCTGTAAGCTGTACACACTTGGGAAAGTAGAACAAAAGGAAAATCAGTGCTAACAAGCATCTACAGCCATGTGCTAGAGGTGTGTTCATGTGGCTTGGCTCAGAATACCTGCTTTCTTACTGTGTATTATTTATGGAATTTTTTCTATGAAATATTTAGTAGTTATGCATTTTATGTTTCATAGCAATTTTAGTGCCCTATTGACACCAAGGGTTCCTGATTATTTTATTAGTAGTTCTTGACAAATAGAAATTATTTTATATTCTAAGCCATTTCTGACAGATATAAAGTTTTGACAAACATGTATGGCCCAGCAAGTGTCCAATTCTAAAGAGCAAAATAAATGCAAACCACCATTATGGTGAACACAAACAGCCTGAAAGCAAGTTATCAGTAAGCAAATAATTGTTGAACTGTTATGAATAGAATAGGATGTTGAAATAGGGCATGATTGGCTGATGTTACATATGTCCTTGATTACCTTCCTTGTGCTTTTATCCTAATAAGTGACATTCTTTGTATTCCCTTGGATGGCTAGACAGTCTGACACTGAAGAAGAATAAATATTGCATGTGGTACACATTAAGCTGTCATCCAAGACAGCATTTATATAAAGTAACTGGAGAAATTCATAAGAAATTCTGCAGTGCTACAGTTTCCTGGCTCCAGTCATAATTGTCAAAGTTCTTGACACATTCAGGTCTTCAGAAATGATTTAGGCTTACAGTGGCTTGGTGTATGAATAATTATTGTGAATTTGTGTTCTCATATTGTCTTAGAATGTTAATGTTAGTTACCAAAATGTTATATTTTATGATAATTTTTATTTTAAGAAATCTACACTGATAATAGTGACATATCCTCCCTCTTAACAGAATTTCATGAAAGATTTTTAGATAAGTCATGTATTTAAAAGAAAAAACAGAATTTTTTAAAAGGCTTTATACTTTTATCTTTAATTTGTTGAAGAATATTTGCTTGCATTTAAAACACTAGCAAACAACTTTGAAAATAAATATTTTTATTTTTCATTTTTATTTTTCTTCTTTAACATTAGAAAGCTTTCAAAAGTTTAATTGAGTACCATTTAACATTTAAAAACCATTCCACTCCTCCAATGTTTCATTTTAAAATAATGTATGCCTTTATGAAAGTATTCTCATTATTTTAATATACTTCTTTGAAGCAGGGCAGTATTTTATTTGTACTGTACTGTTTTCTTTTATAGGAAGATAGTTAAATATTTTGAAAAGACATAATATTGCACTAGAATATGCATAACTAAAAAGAGGCACATTGGGAAGGTAAATTTGGAAAGCATTTTAAACCCCCTCTGTCTTTCACTAACTAATACACTTCTTTCATCCTGTCTATATGGCATATAATTATCTGAGGGATGCCAAAAAACAAACTTAAAAAAATTATTTCAATAATCTGACAGTTAATTAAACCATTTAAAATAAAGTAATTAGCATTCTCATTCCATAATCTAATCAAGAATATAACATTCTATCAGCTGATTACTGGGGAAATGCTATTAAATATCAGAATGATTTAGGATTCAACATGAATATGAAAATAACATTACAGTTTGAGTTGTACATTCTGAACCTCTGTTTTGGGGGTCTATCAGGGTTTCTGTAACAACTTTATTTTGAGTAGTTTTAAAATTTATATCATTAATTTGGGGGATGTTTTTAGGATAGTGTTTATACTTTGAAATCTAAGCCAACCATTTGTATTGAAAAAACTTTTCTCCAAGTATAACACTACTTGAATGTTACCTATAGCTTTTAACTCTCTGGGCCACTACAGAGCACAAAATATTTGCCCAACTGGTAAATTGAACTCTAAGTCTCACTGTGGGAAATTGCTTTGCTGTGCACCAAACAGCAGTTATCTTAGTAATTGTACCTGAATTCTTTGTGGCTAATAGAGCGTGGATGTCCATTCTACAAGCAGAAAATTATTTGTCTTAAATACTTTTAATTGTGAAGCACCCAAATAATACGAGAATTAGCAGATGATAGTAAGACATTAAGCTATATTACTTTTAATTGTTTGTACAGAAAAGTGAAATTTCTTTTCCTTTTAGTATAAAGCTGTACATACCTGACATCTCACATTCTAAACTGGAGCTCCCAACAAGGAGCTTATCAGAGCAAATTGTCTAGTCCATCCCCTTCCTCACTCAAAACTAATGACCCTTTATCATCATGGTTTAGATTGCTGGACACAGATGTGAGAAAATACAAGTAATCTACAGGTAACTACAGTAGCTGCACTGATGTTCTCAGAGAACTGACTGCTGGGAAGATAAAGAGCTTCCCACAGAGTCTGTGACTTTCCGACAGCAAAGCACATCATGAGCTCATACATGAAGTTTTATTTGCTGAAGATTCACAATAAGATGCATTAGAACATTCAGCGGGGACTCTTTTTAGATGAGCATAGAAATTCTAGAGGGTTATTAGTTGATGCACCAGTGCATAACATCACTCTAAAAAAAAGTTCAACAATATTAATCCTTTCTATGGACAAGAAGAATTGTGGCATAACGCAGCATTAATGTTGACTTCTTGATGTTTATATAATCTACACTCTTGATCACTTTCTCTTCATAAAAGGCTGGGCTTCTTAGTGGAGGGTAATGATTTTGACTATGATTTTTAATATGAAAATATAACAGCAATTTCTCTAACTTTATCATAAATTACATTTCAAAGACTTGCTTATGGCCAGGTGCTGTGCTTTTGTTAGCTGCTTAGGAAGTAAACTCATTTTTCTATTTGCATGCAATTGAGTAATTTACCATGAAAAGGATGATCAGTTTTTGATAGAGGCACTGCACCTGTAGCTTAAGTTTTATAATTGTTAGTTTGTCTGTTACTTGAAATGATCGTAGTTTCATATTGCCTTAGGAAACTACAATGTAAAATGTATTTACTTAATCTTTTTAATATATGAGATGTTTGTTTTTAGTTAATGAATTTGGTGTAAACTTACTAGATTGAGGTGAATCAACATAAATTAGACAGGTTGAACTTCAGGTGTGTGTTTCTTTTCAAAAACCATTTTCTTTTCATAGTTTTCTAAAAGGTAATTAATTGTATTTCTGTAAAAACTAACTGCTAGATTAGGAAAGGTCCTCAGATCACTTTTAGAAATTACATTTTAGTAGTTGGAAGATAATTTTCAGGAACCATTATTAATTAAGCAGATGACAGCCAACAAAAAGAGGTAGTGAGGTATTCAGTTGTATAGTTGTATGTTATATGCCTCATTTAAGTGTTTGTCTTTATGAAGAAAATACTTAAATGCTCACAAAGCTAGAAGATATTGGTTAAGTCATTTTCCTAGATAATACTAACTTTTGCTTTTAGAATAGTATAATGTTGTGCTGATAAAAATTATCCTTTGCAAATAGCACATCAGAGTTATTACTGCATGCACCTGTGGGCTTGAAGAAATAATGTAATACTAATAATGTAATACTAAGTTTTTAGTATAGAATGACCAATGAGCAAAGTAAATTTCTTAACAAAAACCAGAAAAGATTAATTGTAAGTCACTATTCTTTTAATAGCAGTTAGTATCAGTCTTTTTCGAGATTTTTATCAATGACTTTTAGTTTATATATTTGAAATACTCAGGGTACATGGCATAGATTAATATAAAAAACAGAACATTCAAGAATTGTTTGAGGTGGTATTGTGCATTAATTCTGTTTTTAGTTTGCTGTAAGATCTAAAGAAAAAAATATATTTGTTTCCATTTAGCAGCAAATAGGAAACACAGAACTCAAAATTCTACAAAGTACATTTCTTGCCCTCTTCACGTTTAAAAGGAATGAAACCAGAGGAGCATGTGCAGTATAAGATTGTTTTGCATTTTTGTTTTTACATCACCAGATTAAGTCTAATGAAATCCATCTGTAAATTGTAGGAACTGCTCATTGGTTTTTGTCAAGGACTGCATGTTGTATTTTTTCTGTCTTTTTTTCCTGCAGTTTTTAAGAAAAAATTCAATAAGATATACATAAAATTAAAAACCTTGTCTGTTATAAAGTTTTGTTTGAGCTTTTTAAACTGAGTGATTAGCAGAAATAATGACCCTGTCAGCCTTAATCACATTAAAATGTGGTTAACATCATTTAATTTTTTCCACTTAATATGCAAAAATTTCCAGTAGATTTGCAGTGAAGGCCATTGAAATTCCATTAGAACAAGAATAAAAATTTCAGGCATCATTTATTCAGAGAAGGAATAAAGGTCTCGATTGAGAACTGCTGAATCTCTCTGCTAGAGACACCATGAATCATTACATTGAACTGTACCTTACGTATTGATAGACTTGTGTCTGACTTTTCAAATGGTTGGAAATCATGTTTTCTCATTTTTCATAAGGAGAAATAAACTAGAATTGCATGCTTATTTTATAGGTATCTAAAAATTGCTGAGCAGTTGATTTTGATATTGCTTTGACCTGCTTAAATTTTAAGTAGAAAGTTGTTTTACTCAGAAGAAAGACATGAAAGAATTTTTTAAGACATGGAGCAAACTGCAAAGACAGCCCACAAAATACACAAGTTGTTTTCTAGTACTCACCTTATGTCAAGAGTGAGATGGAGGCTTTCAACTGGGTGTGGTGGCTCATGCCTTTAATCCTAGTACAGGCAAGTCAGAGAAGGAAAGATCAGCCATGAGTTCAAGGCCAATTTGGGCTACAGAGTGAGTTCCAGGTCAGCTTGGGCTAGACTGGACCCTGCTTCAAAGAAAAAAAAAGTTTTTAAGAATGAGATTAAGAACCAGGTGATTCTAGCTCTTATTCCAAAGTTTATAGTTTATCTCATTTATCAAGCTTCATTTGATATGTTCTGCTGCATTAGTGTGTGTGGATTACAATCAAAGAACATCCTACTATTTCTAGAATTATTTGCCCGTTTATAGTCATTTTTAATATTTAATTGTGTTTTATTCATAAAGTAAAAAAGCAAAAGTTTGATTTTATTTTTTAATATTTATTTATTAGAGAGAAAGAGAGAGAAGCAGACAGAGAGAGAGAATGGGCGTGCTAGGGCCTCCAGCCACTACAACTGAACTCCAGACGCATGCACCACCTCATGCATCTGTCTTTATGTGGGCACTGGAGAATCAAACTTGGGTCCCTCTATTTTGCAGGCAAATGCCTTAACCACTAAGGCATCTTTTCAGCCAGATTAGTTTTATTTTAAGCAATGCCTATCATTTTTACTTTTGTTTTGCACATTTGCATTTTTCCAGTATCCTGTAAAATTTATATTGTGTAGAATGTTTCTTATACAGTAGAGAAAATAAGTGTTACTGTATATGCATGATAAATGGAAATGGCTTTTCTGGACCCATTCCTTTTGCTTGGGTAATGAGATAGTTATGTGATGTTGTTTTTTGTTGTTTTATTTGTGAAGCATTTGATCCTATTGCACAATTATACTTGTGATTACTTTGTCGTAAAAATACCATTGGAAAATTCACTAGAAAAATTAATCTTTGTTTATGCTATTCACAGTATAATTTTTCCTAGTCTGTTTCTCTGTCTGTGAGTCTAAGAACATTTAGTTGTCTGCTTTGCCCAGACCACATCATCCTACCATCCTCCTAGTGCCTCCTCATTTCCCTTTATTTATCACCAGAGTAATCCCTGAACCCCCATTTGTTCTCCATCACACTATTATGTTTATTTTCTTCAGCGCCTTCGTCACACCAATATGATTTTGCTTAGTTGTTTCCTGTTTTTCTGTCTCCTGAGAATTTAAATTCAATAGAAATAAATATTATGTTTTATACATATTTGGCACTGGACTCAGTAAATACTGATGATTATTTTTTGTCCTTGAATTTGTCTCCTTTGTTTCAACACTCACTTTTAGTTTTCATTAATAAAATATCTAGACCATGTGAAGTACTCTATCCTGCTTAGATACATCTATAACTTAGAGCACAGATGAAAGAACATTCTGTACCATGGGTCATCAGATGTCCTCTACAGTGTGTCAGAGAATAAATATTTAGCTTTGAGGATCACATAGTCTTTGTTGCAGCTACTCAGCATTGCCATTGTAAAGCTAAGGTAGCCATAGATAATACATAAACAGGCATGCCATTGTCCCCATAATTAATTTTTCATTTATGGAAACTGAATTTTGAGTAAAAATCATGATTTTACTGTTACAAAATCATTATTTTGGGGCTGGAGAGATGACTCAGCAGTTAAGGTGCTTGCCTGCAAAGCCTAAAGACCCAGGTTCATTTCTCCATTACTCACGTAAAGCCAGATACACAAGGTGGTATGTGCATCTAGAGTTTGCAGTTGTTTAGAGGCCCTGGTATACCCATTCTCTCTCTCTCTCCTCCCTTCCTCTCTCTCTCTCTCTCTCTTTCTCTCTCTCTCTCTCTCTCTCTCTCTGTCTTGGACTCATAAATAAATTGATTATTATTTTCTTTTTAAGAGCTCATTTAAATGTGCCGTTTTCTGCATGTAAGCCATGCCCTTCCCAAGTATATATGTGCAGTGATTTACTAACCCTGAGTTACACTTAGCTGTAGCCTTTCTGCTGTGCATGTGATCATATTTCCCTTGCATGTACTGAAGTAATTTCTTCATCAGTTTTTCCTTTCTTATGGCTGTTTCCTTGGAGCAAGTAGCATGTTATTTCTACAGTCTTTTTTTTTTTTTGGAGTACTTATTTTGACCTCACTTGCCTTTTACACTGCAACTTGTTTCTTTAATGCTTACAATTCATCTTCCATATCTACAGTTCTGCATCCATGGATTCAGTCAGCCACAAATTAAAATAATTTTTAATTGAATCTTTACTAGCTATATAAAAAGACTTGATACCTCAAACTCTGGGAGTTCCTGGAACTATTCGTCCTCAAGATACTGAAGGATAGCTGTACTCATTGTAGCTTGAACAGTCCAAATTCATTTCCTCAGTTTTCTGGGGATAAATGAAAAATAAATATCATTTAAAAAATAAAACTTAATCTACTATGTAAGGTTTTGAATATAAACAAGCAGCTTGAGTAGTGGAAAAATCACAAACTTTGTAGTCAAGAGGACTTGAATCCTGTATCCACTTCTGTAGACAAGTCATGTCACCCAAGACATTATTAGAAGAGGCTTTATTATTACTGTGCAGATTTCCTTTACTTGGAAAAAAAGCACATATGGAAAGTAGGTCATGACTATTATTTTTTCCTCAAGACAATGTGATTCTTGTTTTGGGGTTAGAATTGGGAAGGGTCAAAAGTGAATGAAAGAACACTTTTGGCATTTTTTTCTTTCTTTCCGCATAACCCTCATGATACTCTGTTCTGCTTGGCTTCAGAGTGACAAGAGTTGTCATGGATTGCTTGTAGGAACAGAAAAAAAGTATAGCCACTTTAGAAAATAGACAGTTTCTTTAAGTTAAGCATGCATTTATGCTGTGATCCAGTAAATTCTACTTTCAGCATGTACTCTAAAGAAATGGAATAACAGCTTTGTGTGATAGCCCCATACTGGAAACAACACACATGATTATCAGTAGGAGAATGGGTATATCAGTTATTGGTTTCCTTATAGAAATCATACATCTAATATAATGCCCAGAGTAACATGGAAAGAAGTGGTGAAAGGTACATAAAGGAACTTTCTGAGAAAATGAAAATATTCTGGATATAATATTTTCAAAACTCATCAAACTGAGCATCTAAAATCTGTGCATTATAATTCTTTACTAACTACCTCAACATTAATGCTTAAAAAATTTTTTTTGAAATATGTTCTCGCTCTAGCCCAGGCTGACCTGGAATTCACTGTGTTGTCTCAGGGTAGACTCGTACTCACTGTGATCCTCCTACCTCTGTCTTCTGAGTGTTAGGGTTAAAGGCATGCAGAACCATGCCTAGCTTAAAATATTTTTTTATTTATTTGTAAACAGAGACAGAAAGACACAGAGAGTATGAGCCCACCAGGGCCTCTAGTGGCTGCAAACCATCTCCAGATACATGCACCACTTTGTGCATCTGGCTTACGTGGATACAGGGTCGTTAGGCATTGCAGGATTGTGCCTTAACCTCTGAACCATCTCTCCAGTCCTAAAATTAAGTTTTTAAAGAAGTGAAGTTTCCATGTTTTGGGGCCAGATAAATACACAATCATATATTGAATAGCAGTGGATACACATGAGAAGCATGTGTTTATGAAATTTCATCATTTACAAGTCTGAAGTGTATTTATGTAAACTAAGATAGCTACGATGTTATTAGGCAGTATAATCATATGGGACCACTGTTGAATATGCAGTTCATTGTTGGCCAAAGTCCTGTTGTGCCTCTTATACCAAACATAAAATACCTAAAGTAGTATCCAGGCAGAGTTCGAAGCCACCCTGATACTACATAGTGAGTTCTGTTCCAGGTCAGCCTAAACTAGAGTGAGACACTACCTTGGAAAAAACAATACCTAAAGTATTATCAGTAGGCAGATGTGGTAATCTCTGTGTGGAAAGAACAGTGTGTGTTTCATATATTCTGTAACCCTGGCTGTACCTAGCTAGCTTAGTGTGTGTCATACAATAATACATACTTCTTGTGTGAGTATATATCCTCCTAATGAATTTTTCATATTTTTATAAATATTTATTTGAGAGAAAGAGGCAGACAGAGAATGGGCACAACAGGGCCTCTAGCCACTGCAAATGAATTATGATTATGACTTTAAAGAGAAATTAGGTATTGGTTTCTTTTCCAAAAATGTCTAGTTTTTTTTAACACCCCTCCAACCTCATTTTGCCCAAGGTGGCTGACTTCCCCTATCCCAACATTTATCATGTTCTTTTGCTATGACTTGTCTGTTTTTTTCCTTCCCCACTTCTTACACTCCTTTTTCAAAATTGCATCCCTAAGAGCTGGCATAGTACTTATTAAAATACATCATTATTTAATATATATTTTTGCAGTCCTTGTGCTTAAATTTCTTTCCCTTTCAGTTAGTTACCTTCTTATCTATAAAGATTCCATTAGGCAGGAAGACTTCTAGAAAGAGAGACCTTATTTTCAGGCAAGCACCTTAAGCACTGAGCCACTAAGTATTGGCATAAATCTTGACTTAGTGGCCATGAAGATTAAGATGCAGATTCTAGAAGTGTCTGAAAGCTTAAAATGCTGATTTTGGTACATTCCTAATGAACCTGAGATAGAAGTGGAGTAGTTTAAGCCACAGATACAACTTGGGAAGGAAACTGACCCCATTAGTCTGTGAAATTTTGTTGAGATAGTTTAGATCATTCAGTCATGCTTCCCTCTCTCCTGTTGAGATTTTTGCTTTAGCAGTCCAGCCGAAAAGTAAGTATGCTTCCTACAGTCAATCTTCTACTAGCCTCTAAAAGTTTACTTTAGGTGCTAGAGAGCTAGCTCAGCAGTTAAAGGTGCTTGCTTGCAAAGTCTGCCAGTACAGGTCTGATTCCCCAGTACTCACAAAAGTGGTACATACATCTGGAGTTTGTATACTATGCAACAGGCCCTGGCCTGCCCATACTTTCTCTCAAAGAAATAAAACTTTAAAAAAAAATAATTATAAATAACAATTTGCTTTAGCAGAAGCCAGGGAAACAGAATCTAGAGGAATTGTATGTCCTTCTAAATACTTTGTTATCTGCTCTTTTTTAAAAACTAAAAAATTGAATTTAATTCATCTCTCTTCATTTATCCAGCAAATACTTGCTGAGTACCTGCTTGTCCTGGGCATTTTTTAGATGGTACTGGAGATGCCACCACTGATAAAATATTCTAAAAGTTCTTTGCTCTAATAACTAGACAAATAGACCCAACAATATTAGATAAAGAATAAAAAATCTAAATTCTGTGAGTGAAAATAAGTCAAGGTGTAGGAATAGAGAGTGGCAATGAATGTTTTGTTTTATTTTTAACAACAAAAATATGTTGAAAAGTAGCATTTAAGCAGAATCTGGAGGAAGTGCTTTAAAAAATCCCAGTGCCTATTCTCGTTCCACTGTAGGCATTTGCCATGCCTTGAGTTTTTCATCCATGAACTTTAGTGTGGCTAAAAACCACAGAACTCTATCTACAAATGGAGCCTTAATTCTGAAAGTTTTTGAGCATCATGGCACTCAGAAAATTTTGGATTTCATATTTTCAGATAAAGGATATTTTACCCAAATTAGCCATTCAGAAAAAGTTTGAATAGCCATTGGACCAGCCACTCTGTTCTGTAGAGTTGGCAGGGAAAAAAAGACATGTCCTGAACCCAAAAAAGGTTTTACTAGATTAGCTTGGTGGTGCACTCTGAAATCCCAGCTACTTGGGAGGCTGAGGCAGGAGTATCAAATTTCACGGCCTACCTATGTTGCAAAACAAATTGAAGACCAGTGTGGGCAATTTAACAAATGACCACAAAAAAGTGAGAGCGAAGGAGGGCAGGCATGGAACTGTAAATATAACTCCATTTAGAGCACTTGCCTAGCATCCATGAGACCTTCAGTTCAATTCCTACCACCAGAAAAAAATTAAAGTTTTTTTTTTAAGTTTTCCCTAAAACCATGTATGATGACATACACCTGAAATCCCACCACTCAGGCTGGAACAGAGGATCACAAGTTTAAAGCCAGCATGGGCTACATAGTGAGACCCTACCCCCCCAAAAAAAAATTAATGTTTTCTATAGGGGAAGGAGATAAACAAGAAAACATCCAGTATAGGGTAAAATGTGATGTGGTGGTAGCTTCTGTCCATATGAGAACTCATGTAAAGTTCTTGAGGAACCTATGTCTCAAAGAATAAATTGAAGACTGAAGAGATGGCTCAACGGTTAAGGTATTTGTCTGCAAAGCCTAAATGACCTTGGTTTAATTCCCCAGTACCCACATAAAGCCAGATGCAGATGCACAGTGGAGTATGCATCTAGACTTCATTTGCAGCGGCTGGAGGCCCTGGCACACCCATTCTCTCTCTGTCTCTCTGTCTCTCTCTGTCTCTCTCTCTCTCTCTCTCCCCCTCCCTCCCTGCCTGTCTGCAAATAAGTTAACTATTAAAAAAAATGAAGTAAAATTAGCTAAGAGGTACTGTAGCAATATACCCAAATGAGGATAACTCTTCCAGGAGCAACCATGTCACACTTTCAGGTACACATAACGGGAACAATCCCAATATATGCTCTAAGGCTAAAGGTAGTTTATCTCTGAGGTGGTCAATTTAAAATGCTATGATATTAAGAATGAATTTTCCTATCTTTCCCCACTTTTTTTTAATCACACAATAGAACTAATGTTAAGTAATCAGATCAAGTGATAACCAGCCAAGATCTTCTTTTGTTCTCTTTTTTGTTTGTTTTTATTATTGTTGTTTATTTTTTGTTTTTCTGAGGTAGGGTATCACTCTAGCCCAAGCTGGTCTGGAAGGAACTCTGTAGTTCCAGGCTCCCCTTGAACTCACTGTGATCCTCTCCTAACTCTGCCGCCCAAGTAATGGGATTAAAGGTGTGCTCTACCACGCCCGGCTCTTCTGTTCTTTTAAGAGTCAAATGAGTGTTTGAAATCTTGTCCTGAAGCTCCCTAGTAGCTTCCTCCAATGCCTACTGACTCCATTAACTAACACTGGTTCACAGGCCCATTCAGTGGACTAGTTAGAAAATGAGAGCTGGGATTGACTCAAATGAGTTAGAATTTACCCTATTTTCTATTTGATTATTGTATTTCAAAGAACCTTAAAAAAATAGCCTTTTACTACATAGAAGCTGTTTCCATGCATTTGTTATAGTTCTATCATGCATAATTGCATGTGTTATCACGTGTGTGTGCGTGTTACCACTTTAGAAGCATATGGAGAGATAATTCCTAGAGTTATCATGAGCCCAAAATGTGCTAACTTTTAAAATTTTTGCCTGCTTGCCTTAACACCTATTACTTATTTCAGTTTTGTGATAGTCTTCTAATTATCAGTAGTTTCTGAAATTTGTTAATCTTAAAAACAAAATTCCTATAATAGATTTTTACTTTCTGCAAAAATAGCACCTTTGCTGGTCATGGTTCACACACCTTTAATCCCAACACTCTTGAGGCTGAGGGAAGAGGATTCCTGTAAGCTTCAAGTTGGCCTGACCACTGAGTGAGTTCCAGGTCAGCCTGCACTAGAGTGAGACTCTGCTTCAAAAAAACTGGGGGGGGGGAGTAACACCTATTTCTTTAGAATTTATTGTTTTTTATAAATTTGTGTACGTGAATGCACACACATCACTTTATGATGACTACAAAATGAATTGGACTGCTCAGTTTCTGAGGCTTTCTTACTCTTTCATCAGTAAGATGGGCATGCTTTCCTGCTGCTATTGTCCATCTGATGTTGGCCAGGAGGTGGTGTCCAGCCTCTGCTCATGCCACGTTTTCCCCTGCCATCATGGAGCTTCCCCTTGAGTCTGTCAGCCAAAACAAACCCTTTCCTCCTATAAGCTGCTTCTGGTCGGGTGCTTCCAGCCAGCAGTGTGAAGTTAACTGTAATAGTAAATTGGTACTGAGAGGTGGGGTCTCTGCTGCTAGAAACCGACTCTGTGACTTTTGGCCTTTGGAACTGATTTGCAGGAGGAATGTGGACAATTTTGAAACCTTGGCCTAAGAAACACCTTGCAGTGCTGTAAGTACAGCTTCATGGACAATTCTGGTCAGATTTGAAAGACCTGAATGGAGTGAGAAGTATGGACTGTGAGGATTGGCTTAACGAGGGTGAGAAAACTTTGTCAGGACTGGTATGAAAGCAGTGTGTGTGAGAGGCATGCTTTGTTCTGCTTGCATGTGTCCTGAGAACTTTGCAGGATTATATTGCGTAGAAATGGACTGGTGTGAGCAGAAAGAAATGGCACAGAAAGAAAGGAAATTTGGGGGCTGAAAGGAAATTTGCTGCTGCCCATTCAGCTGCAATTGCTTGAGAGATTACAACCATTCAGATTGGGCCAGGTGATTTGCATTGGGACAGCAGGAAGAATGCAACCTGAATGCTGAAGGTTTTCTGCTCTTCATGGTTCACTTTATTCCCTCTGGATTAATAAACTGGTAGCCCACCCATTGGATTTGCAACATGGTTTTAGTTTTTGGAAATGGTTATGGGCAGTGTGAAGCAGGCTTGTTGGATTACCTGCTTGGAGGCTTGATGGAGCCATGAGGATGAACCGTGGATTACAGTGGAGATGCCAGGACTATGGGATGGCTGCCAAGGACAGCTGCTGGCACCGGATGGAGTATACCTGGGGCTATGAGCAGCTGAGCTGGAGGGGTGGAATTGGAACTCCAGAGACTTGGAGTTATAGAATTTGATGTTCACCCTGTTTGTTTTAAATCTTGTGTTGATTCAATCTGTCTTTACTATGCCCAGTGCCATCTTTTGAGGTGTGTATGTTTGTAGGTCTGCATAGGTATACCTATGCTTTTATTTTCAACATTATTAAGTTCAGTGCTTCTGAAAACATAACACGTAGGCTCATGACCTAGGGATCTTACTAAAAAGTAGCCTGTCCCTGTGCTATACACCTTCATGAAGGCTGACCCAAACCCTGGAACTCGAAGCCTCTTCACCTATCAAGATGAGGCTCTCTTTTCGATTTTTAGACACTTGTTAAACTTCTAGATGCTAATCAAGACTTGAATTTGCTTTCTTAGTATTTCTTCTTTTTCCTGTCCTATCCCACCTTTTTGTAAAAATGTCTTTTTTTTTTTTTTTTTTTTTGTTAGCTTATTTGTTGTGTGGTACTAAGGACTGAACTAAGGGCTTTAATCATGGTAGGCAAGCACTCTACCATTGACCATATCCCTAGCTCTCTTTACTTTTTATTTTGAGCTAGGGGTTCATGAAGTTGCTCAGAATAGCTTTGAACTCATTCTTTAGCCTAGGCAGTCCTTGAAATCCTCCTGTGTACTTAAGTCTCCTGAATAGCTGGAATTATAGCCCTGTGCCACCGAGTCCAGTTACTGACTTTCTTTCTAGCCTCCATTCAATGAATGTATATAAGTACTTTAAATTCTTCCTACCCCTCATGTGCCAATAGCAACATTCCTTAGATTATGGATTGTAGCAAGAGAATGGGCATTTTCTCTGCAAAAGGTAACTGGTCCCTATGGGGTTCAAGCTTGTGATCTTAGCCTTATTGTCACAATTCTTAAAACAGGTCTTTCCATTGATAATCTTAAAATTGAGTTTCATATTTTAATTACCCAAGGTTTATTTCAAATAATGTAATTTAAAATCACCTGGGGACAGTTCTCACTTTTGTTTGATAGTGAAGTGACAAAAGTAAAGCAGGCAGCCAAAGAACCTAAGTCACTTTTAATCTTTCCTGTGTTGTCTATGACAGTGAAAGTCACAAAAGTGAAGCTTGCAGGCAAAGAGCCTAACTCACTTTATGAAGAGTGCAACGATACCTTTTTCTTTAGTGACGCTAGAGCAGGTCTGATGTCAGTCACTTTAGAGACCTTTAGACCTCAGTGCTCATTTACTGCTAAAATGTGCCCGCTCTGCTTCTGCATTATGAAGATCATCTGTCAACACTTTGAGATATTTCCCTTTGTTATTAAGCTTGTGATGCTCTACACTGTCAGTTTTTTTTTTTTTTTTTTTTGCCAATTATAGTTAAGGTACAATGGTGTATTCACCAGATCAAAGTCTTACATTGGCGGTAGAGGAATGATTTGTAAGTCTTTATTCATCTGAATTATACAATAGAACACCTGAGGAATGCAAATAATCCCTCTGAGGGCTCTGCAGGAAAGGCTGTTAAAATGACAGGGTAGAACTATTGTTATTCTGAATTGATGTTTTAGCCAAAGTAATTATTTCTTATCTTGTTTCATAACAGTTCCAGTTTTATTAATTATGTTGACTATATATATGAAACAAAATGTGTGACATTTTTACATTATCTTTATACATGGTTTGTTTTATTTTACTTTCATTGATTATTTGGTGTGTAAGCTGCTTTTTACAATAATATATTTGATTCTAACTTGTGTAATAGAAGTATTTTACTAAACCATTCATGATAATATTTTAATATAAAGTTTTGTTTAGTATTATTTATAAAGTAACTTAGAATGTTATGATATAGGCAAAAATACTCATTTAAATCTCCCTCCTTTTTTTCTTTTGTCCTATCCTTTACAATTTTTGATAAGAAAATATCTGATTTGAATTTTAACTATTTTTGTATACTGAAAATGTACAAATTTTTGACTTTTTCATGCCTTTTTCCTGTTGAATGGACCATGAATTCCTGCTCTTTCCTTTGTTAGTTAATTTTTGATGGATTTGTTTAGTTTTTGTTTTTCTTTTCCCCTAAAAGTAGCGAGTACATTGGTTATTTGAAAGATTTCTACTACAGTATTTTTGCCATAATACCTAATTAAAACTTTTTTTTAAGATTTTTATTTTATTTTTTTTAAAGCAGAGAGAGAGAGAGAGACAGACCCCAGGGCCTTCAGCCCCTGCAAATGAATTCCAGATGCATGGGCCACTTTGTGCATCTGGCTTTACGTGGGTACTGGGGAATCGAACCTGGGTCGTTAGGCTTTGCAGGCAAGTGCCTTAACCGGGGAACCATCTCTCCAGTCCTAAAACTTTTTATTTTTGAGACAGGCTGTCACACTAGCTTTAGATGTCTTTGAACCTCCTGTATAGCCCAGGCTGACCTCAAACTCACAATGATCCTCATACCTCAGCCTCCCGAGTGTTGAGATTAAAGGCATGAGCCACATACCCAGCCATATTGAAACTTCAGTCTAAATACAGGAAACTAGTTATATGACTGTGGCATATAGTGAAACTTTTTCATGTAAATTTGTATTAACTATAATCAGAACTATATGAAAGATAGTTACAGAACCATAGGAGGATATGCTATGATTATCTGAAAAAGGAAATGGATAGTAACTATTTTTATTTGTTTACTATTTACAGACATTATTTTTCTTGGTTCTTTATATTTCATTATTTCCATTCCTACAGATAGGAAATTAAGGAATAGACAAAGGTATTGTAATTTGCCCAGAATAAGAAACTAGGATTAGGTTTGGGGAAATGGCTCAGCAGTTAAAGGCACTTGCTTGCAAGCCTGCTATCCTGAGTTCAGTTCCTCAGTACCCACGTAAAGCCAGATGCACAAAGTGGGTCATGTGTCTGGTTTTATTTTGCAATGGCAAAGAGGCCCTGGGGCACCCATACACACATGCTCACATAACAAAAAATAAAAATATTTTAAAAAATAAACTAGGATTAGAACCTTTATATTTGTTATGTTTATTTCATTTATATTTTAGCTGCTGTTTTACTAAAATACTCCATACTTTGGAAGCAGGTGGGGGGGGTCGGTAATGTCTTTTTCAGGTAACAGTTAGTATCAGTTTCATGACTGATTTGGCTTTCCATAACTTTGGTGATTAAAGGAATTTATTTTCTTTATATTTCTATTATTCATGATCCTACAAAAGTCAGGTTCATAAAAACAATATGTACTTGATTACATTTATCAATATGTATTTGCACCTTTTCTTTTTATTAGCAAAAATCTCCCTCAAAACCAATATCAGAGAGGGCTGGAAAGATGACTCATCAGTTAAAGGTGCTTGCTTGCAAAGCCTGATTCCCCAGTACCCACATAAAGCCAGGTGCACAAAGTGGCATATGCATCTGGACTTCATTTGCAGTAGCAGGAGTTCTGGTGTGCCCATACTCATTTTCTCTCTGCCTTTGTCTCTGTCTCGCTTTTTCTCAAATAAATAAATTAAATATTTAAGAAAAAGAAACCATGTCAGCTGTAGTTTCTGCTGTTCTAGAAGGAGCAGACAGTAGATATATTAGTGGAAGAGATTATTTTTTCAAAAATACTTCAGAATTAGCTGGCATTTTCAGATGTGGATTTTTATAAGCAGAACTTTTGACTTTTTAAAACCTTGTTTGTGCAGGGCGTGGTGGCACATGCCTTTAATCCCAGCACTTGGGAGGCAGAGGTAGGAGGATCACCATGAGTTCAAGGCCACCCTGAGACTACATAGTGAATTCCAGGTCAGCCTGGGCTAGAGTGAGACCCTACCTCGAAAAACCAAAAAAAAAAAAAAAACTTGTTTGTAAAAAAAAATTATAAAATTGAGCCTTTATTCAAAGGTACAGGTGTTAATGCTGAACAAATTTAGTTTAACTTTTAAAAGTTTAAAATATTTGTAAAACAGCTCCTACTGATAATGCCATAAAGTATAACTAGGTTACAATAAAATCTTATGGCATCTACCTGAAGCAACTGCTGCCTGCTAATGCCTTGACCTTGGAAAGCTATACACAAAAAGATGGCATCATAAAACCGTGCACTTCTTATGAATATGTATGTGCTACTTGATAATAATGAATGTGGTACAGTCATGCATGCACTACAAGATAATGTTGTGCCCTTTTTTGTCTACAGGTTGATAAAAATTAAAGAGTGGGTGGACAAGTATGACCCAGGTGCCTTGGTCATTCCTTTTAGTGGGGCCTTGGAACTCAAGTTGCAAGAATTGAGTGCTGAGGAGAGACAGAAGTATCTGGAAGCGAACATGACACAAAGGTTAATTAGCATTCATTTTCCCTACACTTTATTATCAACTATTTCCTTGCAGTAATTTAATTGCTTGCGCTGATAGAATAATAAATGACAGAGTAATTACCATTATAAAGAGGGAATCTTCTCCTTTCTTTACCATGAGACAGAGTGAAAAGATTTATTTTAAATTAAGTTTTTAACTGTCATCTGTCATCTCCGTACAGTGTTTTAATTATAACATAGGTATTAGTTATGTATATTTTTGAGGAGGGATGATCGCCAAAACTCTTTCGTCATGTTCAATGGGGGAGGGGAAAGGGTGAATCACTTGCCACAATTTTTTCTGAGTAACAGTAATATATTGTTAGAAGATTGGATTTCAATCAAATAATTTTGCTTTCATGGCCCAAGTCTTGGAAATAATATTAGATGAAAATCGTCATAGGCTAGACATGTCTAATTTTTTCTTTTTGAAAAAACAGTAAACAATTCAAAATGCTTGGGCTAATAGAATTAAAACTGATTTCAAAGGGTTGTTTTTAGAAATAGTCCCTTCCTGTCTGACCTCTTTAAATGAGAAATGAATGGTCATTTATTAATATCTTTAACATTATCTGCTTGATGAATAGTTTGAGCTCTATACTGATCTCCGGCAGAGTCAACTTAGGTGTTGAGTGAATTTGTTTCATTTTATTTCAGTGCTTTGCCAAAGATCATTAAGGCTGGGTTTGCGGCACTCCAACTAGAATACTTTTTCACTGCAGGCCCAGATGAAGTGCGTGCATGGACCATCAGGGTAAGATTCATACTTATTCATCAGCTCTATCCAGTTCCACACTATTGAATTCAGATTGATATCACTGACTTTGAAGTTTGTCATGGTGGCGGTTAGCTAGTCATTACAGATGAGGTTTTTGTCCAGGATAACTTTAATTATTTGTGAGCTGCTGAACAGTGAAAGTGGAGCGGCATTGATTGAGGCAGGTAACAATTGATTCTGCCTATTACATAGTCTGAATTTCTTCATCCTGTAGAATCTGTCTACCCTCCTCCTGCGGTCAGAGATAAGACGCACCAGTATTGTGCTTGCTTAATCTGTGTGACTGGGTTTGTCTGCAGTGAAATTGATGTTGCTTTTCATTTTGTATTCGCTAAGTTTGTTTGGGTTGCGGGTGGTTCTTTCCTTCTTTGCTTTGCTCGGATTACATTTTCAGCAATAAAGCAATATGACATCATTATGCTCTTCATAGATACACAGTTCAGCTCAAAAAGCTAAACTCAGTATGTAATAATTCATTTGTTTTTTTATTTGAATTCATGGAAGTAATATTTATTTTTAGTGTTATATTTGACCTTTAAAAATGTGATAGGTATTTTAAATATCGGTGTACACTGATTATGACCAGAGAGAATGACTAAATTAATTCCCAGAGGACAATAGACTTAGTTTGCTTTTGAATGTAAATATATTGTTATATAGTAGCTACTATTGAAAAATATTTTGAAACATATGCAATCCTAAGTAGTATGTTACAGAATATAAAAATAAGGTCCAAACTTTTCGATTCAGTTCTCAGTAAGTCTTGTCATAAGCTTTTTATAATGTTTTGTGATACATCTTAGTGCTTTTTGGATTTCTGTCTTATACAGCTGTTACATTTATTTTTATTTAACATAGAAGCATGAGGCAGTTCAACATAATGATAGATATGCTTTTGTGACTGTGAGGTTCACGTGTATCTCTCCACTTGTTAAAAAAAGGAGGGGTTGACTGAGATTCAAATAACTAAGGTTATTTTATATTTAAACTTTAAAAATAATGTCAAAGCAAATTTGAGTTTGTAAATTGCCAGTGTTTATTGTTACCATACATTTCAAAGCTTTAAACCGTCAAACTTAAGTATGTGATGCAGGAAAGAGAGCATACTCTGGGCTTGGAAATGTGAAAGCTGGTTTATCTTAAGACTGATTGCAAATATCCATGATTTAATGTGCTGAGATATTTAGTCAGGTAAGCATCAGTGAGTAGCCATATTAACCCAATACATCTTTCATTGTAAAAACTGAGCTTTGTAGTGTCATACTCCTTATCATTTTAACATGCTTTATTAAGCAGCCTTTAGGTCACCATTATCTCTCAGATTTCCTTCTGTGGTTGTGTGTGTCTGGAATGTATGTCCTTGTAATTTAACATATGGGGTAATTACAGGAAATTTTTCTTCCTACCTCAACTTGCATTTCCTTCATCTTGGTTAGAAGTGGAGAATATTATGAAAAATGTTCAAAAATCTTACCATTAACATTTCTTAACGATTTCAAAATAGATTATCTGAGTTGCTAGAAATGCCTTAAATGTGCTTTTATATATTGACTTTTATATGTTCTTTGGATGAGCTGAAATTTTTAGAGCTTTTATCTTTTTAAAAAACCTTTGATAATTCAGCTTGAAAGTTACTTAAAAATCTTTATTTTTTTTTCAACTATGAGGAATAGAAAATCGAAATGAAACCTACACCAAAACCAGACCACTGCATCTAAATCAATAAAACCATAGATGGTTGTTAGGAAAAGCAGAGCTTTGCTTCTTTAATATCTGCTGAGGTGTCTGCGCACAGAGTGCTCCTGCACAGGCAGTGCCCAGTGCTGGAAATGTTATCATTGAAATCTTAACTACTGGTAAACTAAGTTTTAGTTGAACTAACTGCAGATCAGAAAAGAAACTGTTTACAGTCAATCATCCTAAGTGCAATTAGTTCTTTCTGGTCTTGCCTTTTAAAGAAAGGAACGAAGGCTCCTCAGGCTGCGGGAAAGATTCACACAGATTTTGAAAAGGGATTCATTATGGCTGAAGTAATGAAATATGAAGATTTTAAAGAGGAAGGTTCTGAAAATGCAGTCAAGGTAAGTAATTTTTTTTTACTTGCATGTTTCATTAACTTAACACTAATGTGAAGATATCCATGGTTTTTAAAAGTGAAGATATCCATGGTTATCTTTTAAACTATGTAATATAAAATAGCAAGATTATTGGGATTTAGTGTAACTATCAATGATTTGAAGGCCTATATATGCTCATGTGCTTTTAGATCATTTTTGAAGGTGTGAATTGTTGTTAATAGTTTGTATGGGATTTTTTTCCTGTAACTGAAAATAGAAAATGAATTGGTTTTAAGTCAAGTAATTTAAGTTCAAAGAATTTTTTTATTGATGGTCAGTGAAATAGAAGTTGTATATACCTATGATTAAGTTAAGAAAATAGATACCTAGTTAAGTAAAACCTGTTTTTATTGAAAACTTAATGGTTCCCCCCCCCCCCTTCTCTCTTTTTTAGATCTTTGGGAATTTGATTTGCTTTCTCAACACTAGAGGGCAGGTCCAAAATTGTGCTTTATTTTAGCTAATAAGTATAATTTGATTTGCAGACAATCATAGTGAAGCATTGCTATATATGAGTAATAAATGATTTTTTAATGTGAATTCTGTTGCAAAATTCATTGTTGACTTACCAGATTATACATAGAGAAATCTATCAGTTTCCAATAAATAAGTAGGCCAGCTGACTAAAATTGACCTTGTTTGAAGACTTCTTTAATATTTGAAAACTATTATAGAAGATGTTAAGGAATTTAAAAAGGACTCTTCTGTTTACTATTTCATAATTCCTAAAGGAATACAAAAGGATTATTTCAAATTTGTTTCATTCTCACTGGTATTGTTAGAACAATCATACTGGACAACAGAACTTTAGTAGAACTATTGGAACCTCAGAAGGAGGAAGGGAAAAAAATCTTGATGTAATTGGTTCAGTGTTGAGTGAGAACTATTTTGATTTTTTTTTAAAGAATAAAGTTATAGTTTACAACTAAACAAAGTCATTGATTTTCTGAAAGTGGCATCTGTTGATATAGATAAGTATGCAAATATTGAGATTGAATTTTTTCATGAATTCTAATTAGACTCAAAAATCTTGGCTTATTTGTCAACATGCTATATCATGTTGACTCTTCTGTTACTAGAATTCAGAGAATGGATGCTTTTTTTTTCATACTTGGGATGTCTGTTTTACCAATCCTTAGTAGATTGTATCCTATAACACAGATAACATTAAGCACATTCTTTAATAATTCAGAAGAATTATAAATTATATGATATAGTAAAATAATATTTCCTGCTTATAAGAGTATTAATACTAACTGCAAGCTTTATATTATAAATTGAGAGAGATTGGCCTCTGGCTTTTCAGCCTAAAATGTTATTAAATATTTTATTTGGTTTTAAACTTCATAGTAACATTAAAAAATGTGAACTCTGAATAAAATGAAGCATTTTATGAATTGCTTTATGTTTCTTTGCTCAACAAATGTTTGCCTGTACATTATAAGTAGATTTGGATTTGAAAATATGATTGTATATATAGATAGATGTATATGTATTTCTAACATCAGTGCAGCATAACTAATTTAATACCAGTTCTGTGAACTATATACTGAATAGCTCTGTGTGGGCTTTGTAGTCTACAGGGATATCACATTATTAGCAATCATATCTGCTTAGGCAAAGCTGGCTTCTACAGATGGCTGCTTTCAAGTGCAAATGAACTGGTTAGACGTGTCTTGTTTAATACATACTCAAGATTCACAAATGGGTATTGATTTTTTTTTCCAACCAGTGTTTCTGATAGCAGTGGAAATGGATTAAATAGTCTCTAGAGAATTTAAAGAAACACTGTCACTGTTAATCGTAAACTTGAGTGTAGCAAAGTATCTAAATTTATACTAATATGTCAGTATGCATTTCATTTAACTTATAGTTTTATAATAGTGAGCTTTAGATTCTAAAAATAAATAGCATATATGGCCTTCAATATATCATCTTTCAAAAATCATGTGAATATTTATTTGTACCTTGTAGAATGATAAAGTGCTTTATCTTTTTTTAAAATAGTTTCGTCTTTGTAGCATATTCTGTTAGAAGGTAATTTTCTATGTAGTCTAAATAATTAAAAATATGCATATAAGGACTGTTTGATCTACTTTGTTGATTTAAACCTCAGATGTATAATCTTTGTTATTTTTATTACTAATTATTGCAATTTCACTTGTCTTTTCACTTCTCATTAATATAGTACAAGGGAAAAGTAGTAAAATAAGGCAAAGTTTCCATGTTCTCAGTAAATTCTAACAGACGGAAAACACTTGAGAATTTTTTCCTAAAGATTCCTGGTGGTGGGGTCACAGGGACCATATCAGTTGTGTGCTGTGTTAGGCATGGTTGCTGAAGAGCCTGTTGTGTTTAGGGTGAAGTGTATGCTGTACCCTGGGGTGAACCTGGCTTTCTAAACTGCATTTGTTTGTATTAAATCACCACAGATTGCATGCCTGGGTCTGCATGCCAGCAGGGGGAATCAGTTGCTATGTCGACTGATTTACAAGTTGAAGAAAAAATATCTGCCTTTGTAATTCCAACCTGTTAGAGTCTGCTTGAAACTAAAGTCCCTAGTTAGTCAGCTTCTTCACTGGTAAATTCTAGTATACACCAGTATGTGTACTCAGTATGTGTACTCATTGTCAAGACTAAATTAAAAGCTATAGGGAAATAGTTGAAAGTCTATGTGCTACAGTAACTGATCACAGTTTTTGTAGTGATTTACCCTTTTTTTTGCATAACCAGTGTCACCAATGAATTTCTTTAAGCAAATAAAGCTTGTAGTCTTTTTTTTTTCCCCTGCCTGGTTTGATCTGTTTTATTATAGTGACTTGCTGAATGTTTGCAGACACATCGGAAATGTACCATAAACAGCATGTAATGAAACTTAATGATATTGGTATAATTACATTTATGTACCAACAGTTTAGTGGAGAATACATTATGATTATGTATATATGGAAAATCTAGTCCTTCCCAAATCAGAAATATTTTGCTTCTCTTTGTTTACATTTAACGGATATGCCTTTATATACTTTCTTTTGTATTTTATTTTTTAATATTACTCAAAAAGTATCTTTACAGTTGCTTCTACTATTTGTGTATTTGGTTATAGAATATTAATTCTTTTCCTCTATATTCCCTTTTTGTAGGCTGCTGGAAAATACAGACAACAAGGCAGGAATTACATTGTTGAAGATGGAGATATTATCTTCTTCAAATTTAATACACCTCAGCAACCAAAAAAGAAATAAATTTTAGTTATTGCTAGGTTAAATATACAACTTCCAAAATGCATATGTTTTTAATTAAAATTTTTGAAAACTGAAGGGACAAAGTTTGGGAAATGGGAATCTTCTACAGACAAATTATTTTTATTTGTTTTAAAATTAAAAATACTGTGTATCTTCAATGAAATTCAAGTTACTAAATGTGAACAGCTTCGCTTTTCACGTGATTAAGACCCTACTCCAAACTGTAGAAGCTTTTCAGGAACCATATTACTCTCATGATACTTCATTAATCTCCATCATGTATGCCAAGCCTGACACATTTGACAGTGTGGACAATGTGGCTTGCTCCTTTTTGAATCTACAGATAATGCATGTTTTACAGTACTCCAGATGTCTACACTCAATAAAACATTTGACAAAACCATCCTTGGTGTGTTTGGGGATGTCTGTATTGGCTGACTGTGGTGTGCTGAATGCGATATGGCACCTGGTGGTTGCTGATTACAGAATTTTAAGGCATGTGGATGACACGGTAACTGGCAGTGTGGGGCAGCTGCAATTGTGTCTTTAAAGTGAGTCTTTCATGGGAATTAGAAGAATAATATATACCAGGGATTTGTCTCAGAAAAACTAATCTGTAGATGGACATTTACTGAAAGATGATAGCAATGATGTTACAAAGGCTGTGGCATAGGAGACTCTGACCAGAAAGAAAAGAATTTTGTTTCAAAGATTGAAAATCAGTTTATCATTGTTCTAACCTTATTAGACGGCATCTTCATTTTCACTTTTCTTTGAAATTATTAAATTATAAAAATTGATTCATGTCTGGGGGTTGTATTTTTTGTTTCAGTTCATCAGTATATGTGAAAGTTCATGCACTGTTTTTGAAAGTTCTGAATAGATTAGACTGATAATTTCAAAACTTCTTCAGGAGTTGGGGAGTTGGCTCAGTTGGTTAAGTACTTGCCACAAGCATGAAGACCTGATTTTGGATCCCCAGCAGCCATGTAAAAAGCAGGCACAGAGACACATGTCTATGAGCCAGAGACAAGAGGATCTCTTGACTTGCTGGCTATATCTAGTCTAGTACCAGGACACTGAGGTGCTGTCTCAAGACAGGGGGCTGATTTAGTGGAGGAAGCACTTGTTGCACAAGAGTGAGGACCTGAGTTGGGTTCCCCAGAATTCATAAATGCCAGACAGATGTGGTGGCTGCCTAGCTCACACACAAGTTAAAATTTCCTTCACACCTGCTATTAAAATATTTGGGATCAGTTGAAATTTTAGTAAGTATAAGTTAAGCACTTTTAAAAGAGTGAAATATTGTAAGAGAAAAATGACCATTTAGTGAGTCCCCCCCTTAAAGTCTTAAAATTCTTTCCTCCATGAGCGTTCTTTTCCCATGGAATGCAGGTTCATACTCAGAGGCCAGCCCTTGCTCTTGCTGTTTGTCACATTAAGGATGCAGAAGTCTGTGGCACAAATGGCAGGAAAGAGGTCGTTTCTTGGGGAGATTTGGTTGTACCTTAGAAAGGATATTTAAAGGGGATGGAGTTAGCTGAGCATGATGGTAGAAGGCAGTACTCTCGAGGCTAAGGCAGAAGGATACTGAATTCAAAGCCAGCCTGAATTAGATTGTAAGACCCTGTCTCAAAAACGAGAAAAGAAGCTGAGCATAGTGGCTTACTTGGGAAAGTTGCCAGCCAGGGTTACATAGTGAGTCCCAGGCCAGCCTGAGTTAGAGAGTTAAGACCTTGTGTCCAAAAAATAATAATAATAATAAACAGGTGGGTTGCAACTGAATAGTGAATGTAACTTAGAAGCTTTCTGATGAATACTTGATGAAACTAAGCTAGTGGTATTGACCAAGTTGCTATGAAGAATTCTTACATTTCCTTATTGAAGTAATGTGTAGTAGACTAGTGGATTGATAGATAATTCAGCAGTATGCTTTGAATCTTCTCTAAGATTGCATAGACTGTGTGTGTGTGTTGTATGTGCGCGTGCGCGTGCTAGGGGGTACATGTGTATTCCAGTGCACATGTGTGCATATGCATATGGAGCTCAGAGGTCATCTTTGGTGTCTCTCTCTATCATGTTCCACCTTATTTATTGAGATAGGTTCTCTCACTAAGGCCAGAGCTTGCAGTCTAGCTAGCCAACTGGCCCTGGGGATCCCATATCTCCCCTTACTGAGTGCTGAGATTATAGGCATGCACCACCATACCCAGCATTTACATGAATGCTTGGGTGGGGGTCTGAACTCCAGTCCTCATTCCTGGCAGCAAACACTTTTACTGATTGAACTATCTCCCTAGCCCCTGCATAGACATCTTCAAAAAGTTTGAAACCTGATTTTAAAATCATTAACTTTCTGTAACATCTAATGTGATAATCGCTGTTGTCAGCTTTCTTTTTGGTTTTCGAGGTAGGGTCTCGCTCTAGTCCAGGCTGACCTGGAATTCACTATGCAGTCTCAGGGTGGCCTCGAACTCACGGCAATCCTCCTACCTCTGCCTCCCGAGTGCTGGGATTAAAGGCGTGCGCCACCACGCCCGGCCTGTTGTCAGCTTTCTTGTTGCTACATAGAAAGAACCCAACCAAAAGCAGCTTGTAGAGGAAAGGGTTTATTTTGGCTTAAGACTCAAGGGGGGGGGTGGTGGAAAGATGACTCAGCGGTTAAGGCACTTGCCTCCAGTGCCTAAGGCCCCCAGTTCGATTCGCCAGACCCACAAGGTGGTGGCCCTGGTACTCTCTTGGCGCTCTCTCTCTCTTGCTCTCTCTCTCTCTCTCTTGTTCTCTCTCTCTCTCTCTCTCTCTCTCTCTCTCTCTCTCTCTCTCTCTCTCTCTCCTTGGAAATGAATAAATAAAGTTTAAAAAAAAAAAGACTCAAGGGGAAGCTCCATGATGGCAGGGAAAACAATGGCATAAGCAGAGGGGTGGTCATCACCTCCTAGCCAACATCAGGTGGCAAAACTGCCATCAGCCAGGGATAGAGCATTCAGAACACATTCGTTTGTGAGGGTCACTTGGATCAAACCATCACAACTGCATATTGTAGAGCAGAACCATTAATAACAGGAGATAGTTATGAGGTAACTGCATTCATTAAGGTTGAAATCAAATGCTAAAAATGTACAATTTGGATAGAAATTCTGTATTATCGGGGCTGGAGAGATGACTATGGATAAGACACTTGCTGCTCAAGCTGGCCTACTGGAGTTCAATCCCCAGACCCCACACACACAACAAACCATGGTGGACTGACTCGGAGAGTGAGATGGGAGGCAGAGACAGTTCTTGGCAAGTGTAGCAAAGAACAGAGTGGAAGAATCCAGTGTGAAACCTTTCCTCAAATGAGGTGGGCAGGTACTCATGTGGCACGCATGTGTGCACTCACACAAGTTTTAAGTTTTGCATTATCCTATACATGCATAAGATTGCATTTTAAAACTATGTTTATATGTGTGTTATATGGATATACCTGGTCTCTTACCCCTGCAAGTGAATGGCAAAATACTTGTACCACTTTTGCATCTGGCTTTATGTCGGTGCTGGGAGAATCAAACCTGGGCCACAGCCAGCAGGCTTTGAAAGCAGGAATTCTAAGAACTATTGCCTGTGGATGAAAAAGTATATTTGAAATCCTTTCTCTGTATGTTTACAATTTATAAGTAAACATTTTCTCATCTATGTCTACCTTCATCTTAGTCAAATCTGTAGTTAGAAGAAATTTGATTTGTAATAACATGTAGTCACTTTCCTCACATTGCCTTTATGGCTTGCACACTGGGCCTGTCTTGGATCAGAACCAGGTCTGAAGAAGCACAAGCTCTTCCTGATTCATGACTAACTTAGCTCTGAATGAAGCTTCTTTTCACGGCAATGTGCCAGCGCTATGGTGGAGTAAGACTTCTTACTCCTCGTTAATCCACTTCCTATAGGAACACCACACTGAGGCTTACCTTCAGCTGCTAAAGCACTTTTTTTTAATTTCCCATAATGAGTTTGTCATGGTTTGATACAGGTGTCCCCCACAAACAATTGAATGTGTTCTGATAGATAGATCCTCAGCTGATGGCAGTTTGGGTTTTACAACCTCGATGAAACTGTGTTGTTGGGGGTGGGCTTATGGGGTTATAAACCAGCTTCCCCTTGCCAGTGTTTGGCACACCTTCCTGCCGCTGTTTGCAATGCTGTGGCAGAGGTGATGTCCACCCCTATGCTCATGCCATCGTTTTCCCTGCCAGAAAGGAGTCTCCCCTCGAGTCCGGAAGCCAAATAAACCCATTCCTCTACAAGCCACTTTTGTTTGGGTTCTTTCTGCGCAGCAACTGGAAAGCTGACTGCAACAGAGTTACATTATTTAATGGGCAAACAATGAGTTCTTATCCCCAGTTCCCCAATGCTCCTCTTCCCCATCCCCAATCAGCTGGATATCCTCCTCCATGGGCAGTCTGGATCAGTCCTTGGGGCTGGGGACCATGGATAGCCTAGGAGTCAGCCCGGTTCTGCCGGCCCTAGTGTCTTGTTACTGAGGGGGCCATGTCTCTGGATATTCTCCCCCACCAAGGCTCTCACAATCTTTCTGCCCCCTCTTCCGCTCAGTTCCCTGAGTTGTGGTGGGTATTAAGGCTTTTCTATTGTTGAGGATTTAGGGTCTCTGTACTTCTGCTTTAGGTTGTGTTGAAAATTATTGGTGTCTGTCTCACTGGCTTATCCTGTGTTGACTGATTGGCTGTGGCTCTGGGTCACTTGTTCATCCTATCATCATTCTCTGTGGAGTTTCATATGGATCCTCCATGGTATGTCTGGGGTAAAGCACTTTCTAAGGCCTCTGCCACACTGCCTCCTATCATTCAGAGACAGTGAGAATCTCTTCTACTTCTCAGTTTTCTGGCACGTCTATTCATTTAACATGATTTTTCCAAGGCCTTCAGAAATGTTGGTTGCTTCTTAGGGTAAGTGGAAGTTGGAAAATTTATTTATATATATATATATTATGTACAATAAAATGATAGGATTTCAATAAATGATAGGATTACAATAAGTTTGGAGTGACTTTTGTCTGCTTAAAATTGGGTTGGGGGGCCCTTATAAAAACTGACAGTTCCTGCCAGGCATAGTGTTGCATACCTATAGACCCAGCACCCAAGAGGCTGAAGTAGAATTGATCTGAGTTTGAGGCCAGCCTGGCCTATAAAGGTCTCAGAGCACACATGATCAGGCCTGTGGCTTTGCAGGTCTAGGTACTGATTCTCTGAGCCCTGTGATAATGTAAGTATAACACTTTGAAAACCTCTAAATGCCAAATGCTTCATTTCCATCATAAGATGCTCCTGAAGAAACTGATGGTGAAGGCCCATCCACACTTAGGAGCTGCATAGTTAGCATCTTGCTGCTAGGTACTACTTCCTGCCTATGTGACCTTGGCTAGGCCAGTTACTTGACCAGTCTGAATCTTTGCGGGTATTGTGAGGATTAAATTTATACATAAAAATACTAAAAATTGCTTTATGCCTAGTCCTCAGCAAATAGCAATTCTCCCCACCTCCGCTCCCCCCAGGTAGGTTCTCCCTCTAACCCAGGCTGACCTGGGTTCACTATGTAGTCTCAGGGTGGCTTTGAACTCATGGAGATCCTCCTACCTCTGCCTCCTGAATGCTGGAATTAAAGGCGTGGGCCACCACACCTGGTTAGCAGTTCTTTTAATGCCTTAAGTACTTATAGCCATGTTCACCCAACTGACAAAATTGCACAACAGAAAGTTACTGATGAGTAAAACTGGTTGAAAGAAATGAAAGTGGATGCCTCCAATTGAGATGCTCATGTCTAGTTCATCAATAAATGTGATTGTTAGTCTTTCCTTTAGAAGGTCACAATGGGACGATGGGCACACATCCTTCACTGGGGATATTCTGACACAGTAAAGAGAATGCTTAGCCTGTTGAGCCTCACAGACCAGCTTCAGGGTGAGCCATGAAAGGAACTCTCAGTCATGTGAGTCGGGGTTCTCACACCCAGCACTTCCTTTTCCTCTGACTTTGTTTCCCAAAAACAGAACTGTCTTCTTTTGATGCCATCTCAGAGGAGCTTTCTGTCATATTCTGGATGATAGAGCTGCTTCACACTTGGCCAAGCAGTCGAGGGAGAAGCCTTTGTAAAGTGGCTGTCCATATGGTCTGCATTTGAAGAAAAGACAGTCTAGTCTGTTTCGGTAGAATATGGGAGAATGGATAGTGATGTGCCTATTTGACTGTCCTGGTCCACATGTAAATTGCCCTTTTTTCTGGTCAAGTCTCTTCTTGATTGTCTTTGGATTCAAAGAATATGTCACATATGCACTGGGTTATGTTACATTCATATTTTCCTAGTCCTCTTGATATAGCTATATATATTAAAAAAAAACTTCTTTCTGAGTCATAGCTATAAACTGCTGTTTGAAAGAAGTTATTTGCAACTTGGATGTGTGTTCCTCTCTGGTGCTCTTCCTTTCAGAGAACTCTTTCACAGGGCATGCAGAGACAACATCCTTCGGCAATGGAACAGCAGTATAGCAGGAACCTGCATCTCTTAGGCACATAACTACTCATTAACCGGCTGCTTACCATCGTGCACATGAAGGAAAAATAAGTGAGTGTGTTATCCACTATTGTATTTGAGCTAACATACTTCTTTAGTAGTAGCTTAGGTTCTACCCTAGCAAATATAGACACATTTATATACTAGTTTCTGCACCATATTTGAGTTTATTGCTTCTCTTCTATACACATCTGTATACACTGGAGTGAGCTTTTGATCACTGGATTCCACTTCAGTATTATTCAATGCAAGTTGCTCTTCAGCCTTAGAGCCTTCATGGTTATAACAGAGATAATGGATGGCCTAGTATGAACAGGCAGAGGAGATAGCCTCTCATTAATGTCGATCCTTACATAGATCCTTTAATATCACCTTAAAGTGAGCATCACTCAGAGACCCAATCCTTATGTACTACACATAAGGAAATTAGGCAGTGTATTTTTCTGTCCTGAAGAAGAATTGTTAATTTTTTAATGTTACTAAATAATATTCTGAAATATTTCTTTGGGTGATAAATGTTGACATTTTACTAATCATGCTTGGATAAATAATTGAATTTTTAGACAAAATGTCATTTCAGAATATCTCAGCTCACCTATTTGTGTAAATCAGGAGTTACTAAGCAACAGGAAGATTAGGTGGCTCACCTGAGATCACAGAGCTAGATTAAGTAATGCTCACCAGAATGACATCATGAACTCATAAAATGAGTTCTAACAATTATAAACTAGTATGTGAAAATTGGAGTTAATTGTGATTATACTCCCAGAGTAGTTCCAAATGTGTACTCAGTGTAATGTTCGTGCAGTACTGACAGGCATCTTGACAGCTGAGAGACCAGAAAGAAAGGCTTAGAAAGTCAAAACATATCATCTTGACAATTGAGGCCACCCGTAAACTGTCCAAAACCCCCTTTTTCAGTTTCCTCCTATTCTTTTTTTTTTTTTTTTTGTGTAGACAAATAGATTCCTTAACCCAAAGTACCATGGCTCACTATTTTCTGTCAAAAACAGTGTTTGGGCTGGTGAGATGGCTCAGGGGTTAAGGAGCTCGCCTGCAAAGCCTGATGACCCAGGCTCAATTCCCCAGTATCCACCTAAATGTTGTTTTCTCCTCCGGAGGCGCCATGGGCCATCAGCGGAGGGAAAACAGAGAAGCACCGGGAGCCCGGGCGAGCTGTCCGCTGTCCACTGTCCGCTATCCGCTGTCTCAGGGCTGGGGCCCACAGAGCTGGGGGGAATGGCGCAGGGGGTCCGAGGGACACAGAGGCGAGCAGATGCTTGTATATCCACGTGGTTCTTTATTCAATTGGGGGACTTACATTTTATAGGAAAAAGGGGGTCAGGGGTATGGGGAATCGGGAAGAGGAGATTGGTTGATGGGGGTGGAGAGTTGGCAGCCTGCACAGGGATAGGTGGGTGGGACAGGTGGGTGGGGACAACCTAAGAACACCTCATTTGGGGGCCATGAGTGGCGGGAAATACGTGATGCTAGCCACAGTCTGGTCAGTGGAGATGGGCACAAGGAAGTTTTGCTAATACTCAATCCCAGTCATGCTGAGATGGAAATGCTGGTTCCTGTTGGCCAGCCCATGGGGGTGGGAGTCAGGGTAGGTGGAGCTGGGAAACGCCTACTGAGTTACTGGGTTTTCACCTCACACATCCTTAACCCTGTGCTCTCCGTGCCCTCAGTAGCAGAGCCAACAGGCAGTGTCCAACACCTAAAGCCAAATGTACAAAGTGGCATATGCGTCTGAAGTTTGTTTGCAGTGGCTAGGTGCCCTGTGCCCCCATTCTCTCTCTCTCTCTCTCTCTCTCTCTCTCTCTCTCTCTCTCTCTCTCTCTCTCTCTCT
>PVHP010006562.1:47061-60100 GCA_004024765.1 Zapus hudsonius | reverse complement strand
CGCTGTCCTGGTGGCAGACAAGACAGCCGCAGCCAGGCCTGCATTGGTTAACGGGCCACCTACCTCCCTACAGGCTTTAACCCAAGCCTCTAGGCCCTTGTCTTTCACTGGTGTTATTGCTTTCTGACATTCCTTAGTACTCTGTTCAAAAATGATCTGTTGTACAAATGGCATAAAGGCATCAAGGTTTCCAAATATGCGTTCAGCCGCCTTGAGCACGCGAGCAACAAAATCAGAAAATGGCTCAGTGGTGGCCAGTACTATCTTAGTAAGGTTGCCAGCCACCTCACCTTTATTTGGTATCGCTCGCCAAGATTTATAGAATATCTCATTTATCTGTTGATATACTTCCCAGGGAAAATTTATCTGATCAATTGCCCATTGTCCTTGACTGAGGAGCATATCCACAGTCCAATCAGGCCGCCCTTCCTGTACATTTTTTTTATACTGAGCTTGGGCCTTATCCATAACTATAGATCGAAAATCAAGAAATTTCCCATGGTTGAGACACGTCCGGGCAACTTCGAACCAATCATTGGGCGTCACTGCATTAACTGTGAGCCTCCTGAGCAGGGCAATTGTATAATTGGCAGCAACTCCATAAGTGCGTACTGCCTCCACCAGGTCTTTTAATTGCTTATAAGAAACAGGCTCGAAATTTCTGTCAAGAGTAACTGGGTTTTCAAAAACAGGGAAGGTGGCCGCCAAGCGGGACCAAGTATCTCCTTTTATGAAATGACCCCTTTCCGCCGCCGGGAAGTAAGGCAGGGGAGCAGAGGGCGTCGCCCCCTCTTGAGAATCTCCCTTAGGCTGACTAGCCACAAGAGGTCGCCGCGGTCCATAGATATCTTTCTCATACCCAGCGGCGGCTTCTTCCAATTTCCTTTTTCTTTTAGCTTTTCCTATTTTCTCTTCTTCTTCAGGGTCGGGCTCCTCCCCTGACCTTTCATCTGATTCTCCCTCACTGAACTCATTATCTATATTTCCTTCTCTAGAGCTCCCTTTATTTTTATTTCTGTCCTTTTTCCTATTAGGCCTAAACACATCCTCCCCTCTTGACTCCGACTCTGAAAGGCTGTCTGGGTTACTCCTTAGTGCCCGTCTATCCTCCATGCCAGGTCCGTCACAACACAGACGGAGACAACAGGCAAGCGCAACCAATACCCACAAGTAGGGGGCAAGGGCAATAACCCAACTTTCTAGTCCAGTAGCCAACATACCCGGGGAACTCATCCGATTATACTTACCGACGTCTTTCCTCTCAGTGTGTTGGGTTCTGGATCCTATTCCAGCCCCTCGCTCGGTGTCCGAGTCTCCCAAGTTGTTCCCGGGTTTCGGCACCAGTTGCGGCGCACTCCTCACTCGGCGAGGAAGAACGACCACCACTCGAAGATCCTTCTCAAATCACACTTTAATGGAGAGCCTTTTGATTGAAGGGGGGGTAGGAAGCGAGGGGGGCCCCGAGCGCTAAGAAGCAGCTGCTTATATAGGGAAAAGGGACACAGATCGTCCCATGATTGGCTGGCTCCTGCTTGCCACCTCCAGACGTCACGGGATTGGCTAGGATAGCTTGTAGTAAAGTAGCCTTCCATTGACCTTTTGACCTTTTAGTAAAGTAGTCTTCCCAAGCATTGCCTAGCTGCGAGGTAGTGGGTGCCACCTAATGGTGATCCCAGCTCCCTGCAGGGGCTGAATTCCTTCTGAGTTTCCTTCTATGTCTGAAAATATTATCTTTCTAACTGAATTCATAAAATTGGAAACCACTCCCAGAAAAAAAAGAGACCCTGCCTCAAACAAGGTAGAAGTTGAGAACCAACATCAGAAGTTAGCCTCGGACCTCCACGTGAGCACCATGGCACATGCATCACACACATGAACATGTACACGCCACACACTACATACACAAAGAAAATGTATGACTGTTTTTCTTCACCATGAAGGCCCAATATATACAATCTACATGGAACCTAACTTCCTAGGAAGCTTTTTCCAACTACAGACTCTCAGAGCCATGATCCATTACTCAGGAGCCACGACCCTCTACTCGTTTTCTGAGTCACATGGCTATTCCTGTCCTGTTATTTATTTGCAACCATTTTCAGGCAAGGTGTGTCTTAAATCACAAAAGTTATAAAGAGGTCAAAGAAGAAACACAATGTCTCATGGTGCCTTCAGTCAAATCAGTGCCCCACAGTGTACTCTGAGGCACAGAAAAGTGTTTCTTACCAAAGCCAACACATGAGTAGTGCATCACCTCATGGACTCCATAGTGACTGCTGCGTATGAATTAAACAGTTACCAGGGTACATGTTGTCTGAAGATGATGCTGTTCCCATAACATTCAACAGCCCACCTACCTATCACATAATATACCTGTCATCTATCTATGCTCCATCAGTCTATCTAACCATCATTTACCAACCTATCATCTGTCTATCTTATACAGATGTGCCATTTGTGCAGTATCTGTATAGATAACATTGTATCACTAATGTTCTAAAATGGGCTATATCCGAGTGAGCACTCTCCCACCTCTGGAACATGAACACAGCATCGGCACCGTTGTTGACCTTCCTCATTCTACCGCCAGCATTCAGCACCTACCCTGCCCATTTTTCTAGTTGGAAAATGCATAATGAGAGGGAGCAGTAGAACTGATGGCAGTTTCCACATCTCAGTGAGAGCGCATGGCTGCTTTCAGAGCATTGTGAGATGGCTCTTCCTCAGGACAACTCGGGAAATGGTTCATTGCCACTGGAGACTTCCAGAAGCTGCAAGATGTCCTGGCATTTTCTGAGATCCCTGATGGCTTTAGCAATGGAAAATCAGATCAAACTCAGCTAAGAGTGCATCCTTAATCATAACTACAAATGTCACACTTAGGAACACCTGACATTTCAAGCTTCTGTGTCAGGTGACCATGATGCTTCTAGATGGAGCTTGGATGCTAAGGCTAGGGCCCCATCACAAAGTGGTGCTCACACATCCAGCTTCTCTACAGCGGCACCCATGCCAGGCAGACAAAGAGGACTCCTCAGAACAGGAAGCAGCTAACAAGAATGTGGTGTGCCTCTGTCTGGATGCCCAGTGAGCTCCACAAAGAGGTCAGAATGAAAATGTATCAAGAAATGCAATCCAGGTTCCATCATGTGAGGAACACTCACAGACAGCCTTAGAAACACACACATTTTGTCTACAGTCATATCACTCTGAAAGTGCCCATCTCATCAGAAACACACAGCCCACGCCTACCATCACATATCCCATTAAGGGCTATTACTGTACAATTGTAAGGTGCATTTTGTTGATAGATATTTCAAGCCCGAGTTCATGAACTGTGACCCTTTCCCACATTAGAGGGCCCAGATGGATAAGCATTTAGATAGATAGATCAATGCATGTCAAAAAAACAAAGCCAACTTTTGATTATCTGCATTAATGGAAAGATCCACACAGATAAGCCAAAACCACAAATTATTCAAGTCTCATTTTAAGATCATAAGTTCTTTGTCTCAGCTTTCTTTCCTATTTGAGGAATAGCTTGAAGAGAAGGGAGAGGACACGGGAAAAAATAGAAATGCTGTCATCTTTTTCAAAATGCTCAAATACCATCACTTGTCCTTTTTCCTGGAGACATGAATCTCTTGTGAGACAACACTCCCAGTGGCCCTGATGTTGGCATTCATGTCTTGGAATCTCACAGATCTGATTTGAATCTTGACTGAGCCAGTGCCTTGGCAGTGAAGCCCTGAGCCTAGCTTTCTTCTTTTTCTAGAAGGGAGACTAATAATCTAATTATCTGAGATCTGTGTGTCAGCAGGTAAAGGAGAGACACTCACCCTATGACAGGTGCCTATTATCTGTCCTTCATGAAAGTGGATGGTACTGGCAAGCAGAGGCTTGTGTCTGAGCAAATATGTATAAGCACCTCACAGCTCCCATAGCCGGGTCTCATGAACTATTGCAGGTAGCAGGCTAGGTACCCTTCCCTGCCTTCCATGCAGTAGACAGTAGTACTTCCTTGACTCTCCTACAGCCAGCCGCTCTTGCTTCAATCAGACTGAGCCTGGCTATAGATGCAAAGAACCTTAAAGTGTACCTCACCTGGGTCCCCTCCATCATGAGGATGGACTGCCCTGCACTTGGGGAGTGGGGATAGGAGATACAAAGGGAGACTCTTGGCCAAGTCCAGGTAGCCTGCATCCAAGTGCACACCTATTCCAAGAATCTGGAGCTGTTCTATAAGCTATTGACCCTCCTCGACTCCTAGTTTCCTCTTTGAGCCCAAAGATATTGGTAACCCTGAGTTAAGGTGCCTTTGAGGGATTTTGAATCTGTGACACGAGCACTGACGTTAGAGTTATAAATTTGAGGTGTGAGACATGTAAGCTTCAATAATCCTTCCTGAATCTTTGTCTCCTACTTGACAGTCCCCCTTCTGATCCTGTGGCAGTAGGTGGTAATGAGGGCTCACCGAGTGTCAGTTGTTATTATTTGTATTTGATGATGATTGAAAATTCAAATAATTAATCCGTAAAATAAAGAAGAAAAACCACAGTGAACCAGGCTCCTGGGTGAAAGGGCCTCCCCATCACTCCCAGTCAGCCTGACTGCTGTTAGAATGACATCATTTCTCTATCATAGCACCTTTCTTTCTAGGAAGTCGGAGCCATGTTGAGAGAAGTCAGGCCTCCCAAGCAGGTGGCCCCACATGGCAGGACAGCACCTGTCTCGAAGGGCCCTTCTTTCTTCAGCCACATAAGTTTGGAAAGACAAGGGGGCTTCTCCTGCATTGATGTGTAATGCCAGCCTCACATGCTCTGCAGGAATGTGTATGCTGAGTCCACAGCACCTCTGCATTTGTCTCTTCTCCCTGCTTCCTGCCCTTCTCTGAAGACAGGGTTCCATGTAACCCCATCATGTCCCCTGTAAACTGCTGCTCTTCCCTATCTCCCTGCTCTCCCTGCCCTCGAGACACTCCTCAGGGTGCGCCCACCATTTATGGTCCTTGGCTTTCTCACATTTCCATTGCCTTTCTTCTCACTTCACTGTTCAGGGTGTCACTATTAGAGACATTGGAGGCCAAATCCAAGTAATTGCTCAAGAGATGAGCAACGTTCCTGAGCTGGGAGCTCCACCTGGAGAAAACAGGAATTCTACCCTCCATCACTCTGCCAGACCAGGACTCAAGGTCATGGCCACAGAGGTCATAAGAAGCCAAGATGAATCAGCTCTTGCACCATCCAGAACACTTCCTCGAACTCTTCTAACCCAAAAGCTGAGCCAGGAGACCACTACTGCCTCAAGTGCTATGGTGGAAAGGCTTAGCACTTGGTTCTGGACTGACTTGGGCAGTGGTCTCTGCAAAGAGGCCTCAATCATTTTCCTTTAGGCACACAAGAGGGGAGTTGCAAGAACTCCCCACTATAAGCAGCAGCCTGGAGCTGGGCACCAGCCCACAGAAGGGTACCAGGAAAGTCATTGTATCTCATTGCCTAATGAAACAGGGCCAGCTCAACTCTGATAAGTTCTAATAAGGCTCCTACATCTTTGGAGACTTGTACTTTCACACTGAGAGTACTTCATCCAATTGGATACCAACATCTTTCCATGAAGGAGCAACCAGGGTTGTTGGGTTTTCAGGCTTAGCAGGTGAGCAAGCACCTTTAACTGTTGAGCCATCTCTCCAGCCCCTGTTTTAAAAACTGAGTATGTTAAAATCGGTGCCACTCATAACGTGCCCTGGACCTCCTCTGAGTGTGTGAAAAGTTGCTTCCAACCATGGCCAAGTTAGGCTTGGCCATATAGTCATGGCAATATGAGCTACATGGTCATGCGAACAGAAGTGGCTCATAATTCTTCCAGAGAGATGTCTTCATGAATGAATGCAGGGCTGGGAATGGCTCGGCAGGTAACTCTCCACATGGGTTTGAGGACCCGAGTTCAGATTCTCAGAATCCATGTAAAGATGGACATGGTAATGTGTATCTGGAATCCCAGCACTCCTACGGTGAGAAGGGAAGTGAAGACAGGAGAATCCCAGAAGCTCATAGGCCACCTAGCCTGGCCTATGCAGTGTCAAATAGCAGGAGACTGTCTCAAACAAGATGGACAATAAGGAAGGGCACCTGAGGTTGTCCTCTGACCTCCAAATGCACTCCATGGCAAATGCATACCCAAATTCACACACACTCTCTCTCTCTCTCTCTCTCTCTCTCTCTCTCTCTCTCTCTCTCTCTCTCTCTCTCTCTCACACACACACACACACACACACACACACACACATACACCATGCACACAAACACACAAATATTTTTTTAAAAATGAATGCAGATTCTCCATTTTCTATTTCCCTCATTCCAGTAAAAGGTGATGTTCCAGATCCCTTGCCCACTAGAAAGGGACATGTAAAGAGTTCTTAATTTGGGGCCTGTTTGTTACTATAGCATAATGCCAACTATCCTGACTGATACACTGGACACTTCCCAAGGGCCAGTTCCAGGCTCAGGAGCTGCAGCTCCTGTTTAAAGCATACTCCGTTATAACAAAGCCACCTGAAGAGAAGCCAGTAGCAATACCTGAGAGCTTCCAGGAAGACTCTGAAAAGCCACAGGAGGTAGGAAGGTCCATCCTGGGACTGCGATGAGGATGGGCTGGTCCCCTCTCCATATCACACTCTACAGCCAATGGCTGTTCACCAGATGGATAGTAGATGTGCGTGAATGCATCTTCCCCCCACCAACTTGTCTCTCATAATGACCATAATGGCATATAGGAGGGGGAAAGAGGGCCACTGTGAGGGTCTGTTCCCATAAGTGTTAGGGTTAGTGTTTCTGTCCATGGGTCAGCTACAAATTTCTGAGAATGGAACTAGCTACCTGGGGAGAGCTTTCTCACTGCATTGCTACTTGGCTCATGAGGCCTGAAATTTTGAGTCTGGACCCTAATATGGGAATGGTGGTGCACATGAGGACATGTGGGGAGCACAGCAGACCTTCCCAACTTCCACGTTCTCATTAAATGAACGCTGGGTCCCACCCATTCTTACAATGTGCATACAGAGAGTTATATGTACACCTCTCTCCCCCTGGGACTTCCCCAGCCTCTGTTCACACACTGGACTCGAGGCACCAGGGGAACAGCCAGCGTTTTGCATTCTGAGGTGAAAATTTACAGTGCACAGCCCTTTAGAATTCAGTTTCTAATTACTGCAATATACACAACCCAGAATGGTGGTGAATTGATAAAATATGCAAATGAGGCAACAATTCATAGAATATATTAAAATTTCCATTTAAACTGTTAGTTAAGCTGCTCACATTTGTAAATGTAAACATTAACCCTCAGGAAAAAATATTTTTTAAACTACAGCATAATTGGAAACTCCACAACCATGTATAACGGGAGAAGGATTGTTACACAGAAGGGTCCCCTTATCGCTATAAATAAAAAAACATTTCCGTAGCATTGCTGCTTCCTGTCAGCAGCTCCCACAGCACTTCCTCGGGCTCTCTGGAAAGTCATTCCTGTCATTCTTTCCTCTAAAGGAGGCATCTGTGCACACATGGTCCCCTCAACCAGAAGGCTGTACCCTCAACGACAAGACCCCAGTCTGTCTCCCTGCACTACTCATACTGCCCAGAGTGGGGTACTGCACCTATAAGGAGCTGCTGAGGTTGGTTGAATTGAGTGAAATGGAATGACACGCAATTGAACTAAACAGAATCACATTAAGCTTTCCATTTTAGAAGCTAAGCAAATACCTCTAACTTTCTTCCAGTTCTACCTACTCTCTGAGGAAGGGCCCGAGATCAACATCCAGGGTATGTTGTTGCATTAACTTTATCTGGGGAGACACTAACAAATTTCTATTAACCCCAGATGGGAAACCAACAACCAACCAAAGAGATGATTTTGCCCAAGTCTAGCTTAATGAGCCAGTGATTTTATTGGGGTTACTTTCAGGAGCATGGAAGACTCAAATACAACTGCATTGCCAAAAATCTCCCCCTAACATGAGAGACAGCTCATGGGAGGTACATCTCTGGAGTTCATGGAATGACTTGCATTCAGCACAACTGAATGGAGAATCTCTTCAGAGCACTTCGTATTGTATAACTTTGGGGAGGAGCCTCGTGAATCTTGTATCAGATTACTGAGACTTGATGGGTGTTTGTTTTCATCCTGAGCCTTGTCCACTTGCTGAGCCTTAAAGGGCCTCTATTTCTACTTCAAACTTCCCTCCAGGATAGAGTATTTCAAGTCTGAGGAAACTGCTATATAAGAGGGTAATAATCCACAAATTAAGTGAGCAAGACTGCCAGGCTATGGGATGCTTAAATACCTCCCGCTCCGATGGAGCAGGTGGGTGCCTCACTTCTCACCTTGGGGGGAAAGTGCAGCAGGATGCTTTTGATCAGCATGCTCTGCCCTCCAGGAAGACCTCACCAGAGCCCCTCTGCCTCAAATGATCTATGGTGATGTGAGGCTAAAATGATGCCCGATGTGGAATCTCCAAGAACACTTGGGCTCTCACCCATCCCTCCTATAGGTCTCACCAAAGAATCATGTGAGAGTTCAGGTGAGGAAAAGTCAATTTTCAGGAGTGCAGTTAGGTGCTTTTACTATGACAGTGAAAAACACACAAAACCCACTGAATTGTTTTTGACCAATTTTTCTCACACAGCGAGAGTTTTATGGCAAAAATTAAAGTGCAAGAATGGCAGGAAACCCTTTGAGAGCCATTTCTCAGTGGAGCGCTGCACTGCCTCACTTCTAGTGCTTCCTCCCTCCCTCTCTCTTTATCACTTCTCCATCCTCCCTCATCTTCCCTCTTTTACTGTCATTTCTACTGTCACTCATTGTAAATGGCTTCAAGTTCTTTTTGAAGGTATGAAAAAACAGATATAATAAATAATGGAAATGGAAGAAGTATCTGACTTACATTAAACTACTGAGCAAGAAAAGCCATGCTGCATATCTAAATGCCATAATACATTCCATAATCTTCCCCTCATGTCAAAACTAAACATATGTAACAGATTATATTAGGAAAATTGGATTATCATTTAAGATGGAGAAAAGGGGGAATTATTTGGAAAAGAGCATCGATGACTTTGCCAAAGCCCCAGGCATCACTGATACAGTAATAAGGCCAGGCACTTCAATCACCTCTTCATGTGACTGGCCAATTAGTAAGAGGGAGGGGAAGGAAGAGGAAAGGAACCCACACACCTTAACCTACACGAGGGCCCGTGTATAGATGAGATTCATTTTACTGAATCACAGGAATAAGTACCCTGGCAAATTCACCAAACTGCAGGAAGTAATAATTGATCCACCCAACATGAAGACCTAAGGATTTTACCCCAAACTGGGATCTTGCATTTATTAGTAATTCCAGGGAATGTTTAGCATCAACTTGCATTTTCTGTTTCTGTTCTGTGTGCCTCAAATTCATTCTCACATTTCATTCTTCCACAAAGTCATGAGCAGTGGTTAAGAAGATGGATCTGATGGCTGGGTAAACAGCTCATGCCTCACAAGCATGAGGACATGAGTCTAAGTCCCAAATATTCACCCACATAGGAAAACTAGGCATAGGGCTGGAGAGATGGCTCAGTGGTTAAGATACTTGCTTGCAAAGCCTGGTGGCCTGGGTTCAACTTTCTAGTACCCACATAAACTTGAATGTACCTATATTCTCTCTCTCTCTCTCTTCCTCTCTCTCATAAACAAATAAATAAATAAATAATTTAAAAAAGAATGACGGTGCATGCCACTTTTTCCAGTGCTGAGGAGGCAAAGACAGGTGGAACTCTGGGGCTTACTGGCCAACCAGTCTGGGTCTAATTGAATCTTGGTCTAATTGAGGAGACTCTATCTAGAAAGAAAGAAAGAAAGAAAGAAAGAAAGAAAGAAAGAAAGAAAGAAAGAAAGAAAGAAAGAAAGAAAGGAAGGAAGGAAGGAAGGAAGGAAGGAAGGAAGGAAGGAAGGAAGGAAGGAAGGAAGGAAGGAAGGAAGGAAGGAAGGAAGGAAGGAAGGAAGGAAGGAAGGAAGGAAGGGAAGAAAGAAAGGAAAGATAGATTATGTTCTTAAGGATGACATCCAAGGTTGTCCTCTGGCCTATACACACACATAAAAGAGGGATCTGCCCCTCTTCTTGAAAGGGAAGAAACCAGGGCTGAGAGACCAGGCCTCTAGTGCCTTTTCACACCAGCTGTCAGCTTCCTACTACCTGTACTGTGGGATCCAGGATGTGTGCCTACATGACCCTTCCTGCCCACTCCAGGAAGGGTTCTATCAACCAGGTGGGTATGTGCGTCACCCTTCCAAGAGCATCCCTGCAAGGATCCATGCCTGCCCTCCACTCTGCCCCTACCCAGTATTACATGGAAACTGGTTTGGTAAGTGCTGTGGACAAATCCAGAAGCATGCCCCGAAATCCAGGTTATAATTCTATTGCGATAGCCTGCATGACAAGCCCTCGGCCTTAGAAAAGACCTGTCTCCTGCAGTAGCATAAGCTAGGAGAGTCTAGAAAATGCCCATATTCCTGGAAAGAGGTTAACTGGATGTCTAGCGGCCTTCAAGAAGCAATTAAGAGCTAAATAGAAAATGCAAGTGGATCCTGAACCGGCTCAAGCCTGCTGATCCCCAAGTCTATGAAGCCCCAAGCCTGCCCCTGCCCCCGGCGCAGACTGACATATTTCCAATGCTGACAGTGATGAATATTCAACTGAGTAAATGCCATTGGCATTTCCTAAATCAATATAAATGGAAACCCTGAGGCAATCGATACACAGAGGGTGAACCTTCCGGGATGAAGTGTGCTAAAAATGGAACAGCCTTCTTCCCAGTTTCTGACAAAGCCAGAGACTCAGAATGTCTCCTTCTGGGCACGTGTCACCTCTTCCAATCATGTGTGTAGGATGACTGTGTTCACCTATGTATTCATTGTATTGATAACCCCTCTGAACCTCTCTGAAACCAATGCACCTAGCCCTCAGTTAAAGCACTATAAATAGTATGACTATTGGAGGTTTGTCTTGGGTACTCTGCAAGTTTAACTGGCTGGGTGGTTGTACTTAATCTGATCTCAGATCATGGGAATAGGAATATGGGGAATTGGGAGTCTCCAGGGACACAGGTAAGGGAAAGATAAAATTTCTTCAGCAAATAGGCACAGCCCAGAGCTAAATCCTCAAAGTGCTACAGCTGGTACTCAGGTTTGGTTCTCCCAGGGCCAGGAGTGGCAGCCCCCCAGCCCAATTACAGACAATAGCTTTGAACCAACACACTGGTGAGATGGAGTGGTTGAACAGCAAGGGAGTCGGGAAGCGGGGTTTGGATGGAACTGGCTGGGTGATTTTTGTGTGCACTATTTAAACTTCTCTTTGCTTCCCAGTCCTCTCACCTGTAAATTAGGGATAACTCCGAGTGTCTCAAGTAGCTGTAGTGAGGATTAAATTAAATTGTGGAAATAAAAGACCTAGCAGAGGCCCTGCCCAGAGAAAGGATTCAGTTAATGGCCACAATCATTATTCAGCAGTCTGGAATGCATTTGATTCCGAACCCTGAGCTGTGATCTTTTTCATCGCCCATTAGAGGATGGCAGTCTGTGGTGTGAAACAAGCTCAAGTCTAACAGGCAGAAAAGGGAGGGCTGGGAGTGCTGAGCAGAGCGTGTCAAACTGGACTCTCATTGTCTACAAGCTTTTCCCATTCGTATCACTGCTCTTCCACTGTTGGGAGATTTTAAGATTTGATGGCTCTCCATGGAATATTAGAGAAAAATTTTAGAGCATTAAGAAACTCTTGGATACCTTCTAGCTTTAAAATGGTTTCTTTCAGATTAGGGAGATGCTCAAAGGGTAAGTGCTTACCATGCACACACGAGAACACCTGAGTTCACATCCCAGAGCGCACAGGAAGATGGACACAGTATAGCCCAGCCGGCCTATGACAAGGTGGGAGGCAGAGACAGAAGAAACTTGCTGGCAGGCACAGCATAAACGACAAGAGATCTTGCCTCAAACAAGTAAAAGTTGAGGGCCAAAATGTAAAGTTGTCCTCCAACCTCCACACATGTACTGTGGCATGTGTACACCCACTTGTACTCACGTGAACATACACATACACACATACATAAACACAAACATGAAAAAAAAAATTTAAAGAGAGGATTGTCCCTTTTCAGGTTCCTCATCACAGAGAGAAAACCACAAAGATGATGTGCACTAGTGAGGCAGCCTCAGACATTCAGAAGATTTGGCCCAAACCATCTGTTTATCTTTTCTGTTTGTTTGCTTGCTTTCTCAAAGCAGGGTCTCCCTCTAGCCCTGGCTCATCTGGAACTCACTTAAGCACTTGGCTGATCTCAAATGCACTACAATCCTCCTACCTCAGCCTCCCAAGTTTTGGGGCTAAAGGTATGCATCGCCAGGCCCAGCTTTGACCAGGCTAAGCTTTGACCTGTCTATTTTAAAATAGAGTTCTAAAGACAAAGTAAGTCAGAGAGAAGAGCAAGGTGGTGTCTTCCCACCATCCATCCTAGACTAGTCTGGGTCATGAAGATATTTCAGAAATTTCATTGTAGACTGTACTTCTCAGAAATTCTACCCTTGTAGTGGGTACCTCTTTAGGGTTAGAAGGCTTGCCCAAGGACAAAGGTCTTTGAAGTTCAGAGATATCACATGTCATCTTAGAGCCACACAAATAATAAGCAGTAGGGACAGCATTTGGTTTCAAATCTGTTTTCCCTGATCCATAGTAAGAATGACCTGTTTCCAGGAATTCGACCACAACTGTAATAACCAGGTGGAAATTCTCCCAAGGGCCTACATTCCCTCTTATTAAAGTTGTATCCAAAACCTCACAGGCTGGCATGGACTAGTGTTCACAGGAGTGTTCCTATTTCTAGGATGTACAAAATAAATCTCTTGTTGGTGTTAGCAAATGAAAATTCTCTAGGCAGATAAAAAGGAAATTTCTTTAAAAGAAAGAAAATGGATTAGCTCTGGGTGTAAACTACAGACAGGA
>PVHP010006562.1:0-46961 GCA_004024765.1 Zapus hudsonius | reverse complement strand
CCACTGAGCTTCTTCCCAACTAGTCTCTTGATGCCTTTTTCCTCCTCAATCATCCAAGATGACATATTGATGGGCTTACTTTGTGCACATAATGACAGCTGCTATGAGGTCATGAAAGCAGTAGCTTTCATGTTTGGAAAATGGCATCCCAAAATCCTCCTCCCCATCCTCTGGCACTTAACATTCTGTCAGCCACCTCTTCCATGATGTTCCCTGAGCTTTAGAGGTGTGAAGAGAAGTCTCATTTAGTGCTGAGCACTCAACAGTCACTTATTCTCAGCACTGTGACAAGTTTGAGTCTCCCCAGGGGTTGTGGTCACCACCATCTGCAAAAGAAGCTTCTCTGACCAAAGGTGAGAACAGCACTGATCTAAGATAAATATTTAGAGAGCAATTTGATGGGCACAATCTATCCAGGTAGCCAAACAAGAGAAGTAGCTTCCCCCTTAGGGTCTGTGACCTTACCAGCCATAGGCTTTTGACTAGGTATGAGTCACAATTTCCCTCCCATGGAACAGGCCTCAAATCTAACAGAGAGCAATTGGTGATCCCCTGTAGTGGTTGCATTAGCTGTGCATAAACTTGTGGGGTTTTTTTTTTTTTTTTTGAATGCTTGATTCCTAGCTGATGGCAATTTGGAGCCTTGAGAAGGAGATGTGTTATTGGGGGTGAGTTATGGGTGTAATAGCGAGGTTTACCTTGCTAGAATTTGGCTCCCTCTCCTGCTGCTGTTGTCTACCTGAGGTTGGCAAGGAGATGATACACAGCCTCTACTCTACCATCTTTTCCCTGTCATCAAGAACCTTCTCCTTAAGACTATAAGCCAAAATTTAAAAAAAAATACTGAAGAGTTAAAACACTGCTTCTCCAATTATTTCATAAAATAGAAGAGGGAATGCCTGCAAGTCCTTTCGTGAAGCCAGTATTACAGTAACAGCCAAAACAGGTAGAAACGCAACAAAAAGGAAAACTATGGATCAATATCCCTGATGAGCATAGACACAAAAATTCTCAATAAAATACTTGCAAATAAAATTCAAAAGCATATAAAAAATATGATCCACCTTAATCAAGTAGGCTTTGTTCTACAGAAACAGGAACAGTCCAATATATGTCAATCAATAAACATAACACATCACATAAATGAACTCAGAGATAGAATTCACATGATCATTTTAATAGATTCAAAAAAACTTTATAAAATCCTGCATCCATTTATGATAAAACATTGGAGGGACTAGGGAAGGAGAGAACATACCTCAACATAATAAAGGTTTCATATATAACAAACTAATAGCCAGCATCATGCTGAATGGAGAGAACCTTGAAGCATTCCCACTAAGATCTGGAACAAAATAAGTGTGTTCACTCTGCTGCTATTTACCACAGGACTTGAAGTCTTGGCTAGAATGATAAGACATGAAAAAGAAATAAAAGGAATACAAATAAGAAAGGAAGAAATCAAAATACATAAGAGACTCCAAAAACTCCACCAGAAAATTCTTAGAGCTGATCAATACTTTCAGCAAAGTTACAGGATAAAGAATTAATACACAAAACCAGTAGACTTCTTATATACCAAAGACAGATATACTGGAAAAAGAAATCAGGGAAATAGTAGTATTTGCAATGGCTACAAAAAAATTAAATATCTTGAATATCCCCTATTGTGTTTCAAATGAGATTTCACCTATAGCATTATGTGTTTTGAATCCCTGATCACCAGCTGGTGACATTTTGGGGTGTGGGGCCTTGCTGGGGGAGTACAGGCAATTGAGGTTTATGAGCCCAGCCTGGCAGTGCTAGTTAGCTCACTTAGATTATTTACAGATAGATTTATGACAGCTCTGCTCACTCTTACTGCTTCCCACCAGCTGCTTTGGCAAGATGTGATGCTCGTCCTCTACCCTCCTCTCCTCGCCATGATGAAGCTTCACCTCGAGACTGGAAGCCAAAATACTCTGTCCTCCCATCAGCTGCTTTGGGTCAGGTGTTTTGTTCCATGTATATTAATCAGGGTTCTCTAGAGGAAACAGGGTTGATAGAATGGATTATAACACAAGGGAATTTATTGGGGTAGCTTATGACAATCCAACAATAGCAGTCTGTAGGCCCACAGCTGAAGGAACCAGTAGCTGTTCAGTCCACGTGGCTGGATGTCTCAGCAGCCCCAATCCAGCCCAGAAGGCCTGATGATTCCCTCAGGAGCAGCAGCTGACAGTCAAAGATGTGAGGCCAAGGAAACTGGGTTTCGATTTCCAGGAAGGGTAGGAGAGCAGGATAAGAGTGCAAGTCACGAACAAGCACCAGCAACCAGGGGAGGAAGGAAGAGCATCTCCTTCCCCTTAACCTTCCTTATATTAATCTCCATCTGGAAGGCCCACCCACTGGGGGGAAGGGGTCACTCTGGAGAAGGGAACTCCTCCCTTCTCCAAAATCCCAAAAGGATTTTGTCAATCCTTCCTGCAGGCAAACTCAGAGACCCACCCAAGATTACTATGGATTAGATCAAGTTGACAAACTTAACCATCACAAGTCTTCTCCAAAATCCCAAAAGGATTTTGTCAATCTTTCCTGCAGGCAAACTCAGAGACCCGCCCAAGATTATTATGGATTATTACATTGGTCAAGTTGACAAATAATTTAACCATCACATTCCAGAAATGCAAAGCTAACTATAAGAATTCCAAACCAAGGAAGTTAAAGACCTCTATAGTGAAAAATTTTAAACACTTAAAGAAATTGCGGAAGATATTCAGAGATGGAAAGACCTCCTCTGCTTGTGGATTGAATAAATCAATCTCATGAAAATGTCCATCCTATGAAAAAGCAATATTCAGTTCAATCCAAGTATAATGTTAAAATTCATGTGGAAACAAAAAAGATCTTAGATTGCCAAAACTGTCCTCAGCAAAAAAAAAAAAAACACTTCTGGAGATATCACTATACCTGATTTCAAATTGTACGGCAAAGTCATAGTAATCAGAACAGCATGGTACTGACACAAATACAGAGACATAGATCAATGGAATAGAATAAAAGATCCAAGTATAATTCCACGTAACAATAGTCATCTGATTTTGACAAAGTTGCCAAAAGCACACAGTGGGGAAAAAAGCATTTCAAACAATGGTGCTGGGAAGAATGTAGAATGAATCTAGACCCTTATCTTTCACCATGCACCCCCCCCCAAAAAAAAAACCTACTACCAAAAGAAAAATCAATGCCAAGTAGATTAAGGATCTTGGTGTAAGACCTGAAAACCTGAAACAAAAGAAAAAGTGGGGAGAACACTTCAAGGACAGGTATAGGAAGGACTTTCTGAATAGGTCCCTGATAGGCCAGGAAATAAGGCAAGCAATTAACAAATGGGATCACATGAAACTAAAAAGCTATTATACAGCTAAGGAAACTGTCACCCAAATCAAGAGACAATACCCAGAATGGGGGGAAATCTTCACCAACTATCTATTTGACAGAAGATTGATACATAGAACATATAAAGAACTCAAAAAATAAATAATAAAAAATAAAATAACCCAATCAAAAATGAGTCATGGAGCTGAACAGATTTTTCTCAAAAGAAGAAATACAAAGGGCCAGTAAACACTGTTTTTAATATTCAACATCTTTAACCATTAGGGTAAAGCACATTGAAATAAGCTGGTCATTCCATCTCAGTCCAGTCAGATGTCAATCATCAAAAAATCGAATGATTAAAAAAAAATCAAATGACAACAAATGCTGACAGGAGTGTGGGGAAAGAGGGGCCCTGATTCACGGTTGGTGGGAGTGCCATATGGTGCGGCCACTATGGAAATCATTATGGAAGTTTCTCCAAAAGGTGAAAATAAATCTACCACATGACCCAGGTGTATCATTCCTTTTCATATCCCCAAAGGACTAAACTCTGCTTTAGAGATATATACTCACCCATTTTTATTGCTGCTCTATTCACAATAGCCAGGAAATGGAATCAACCTAGATGTCCCTCAATGGATGAATAGATAATGAAGATGTGGTACATTTATACAATTGGGGTTTTATTCAGCTGTAAAGAAAAAATAAAATTATAAAATTCACAGGAAATTGGATGGATCCAGAAAATGTTATACTGAGTGAGGTAAGCCAGGCTCAAAGACACAAAGGTCACATGTTCTTTCTCATATGCAGATCCTAGCTTTGGATATTTTTACATATTTATTGTCAATAATTAGATACATTGCATGAGCAAGTCTTGTAGTGGTACCCCCATTTCCTCCTCCTTGTCCCCAACCTGATGGGAACCCTCCTCAGTGGGCTTGCTGGACCAGGGGGTTATGGATTGTAGCCAGTTTTTTTTTTTTTTCTGTTTGTGTTGTTGCTGAGGCTCTGGGTATTCTCCCCTACCATGGATTTTTTTAATTTGTATGTAAACTGGAATAAGAGTCAGTAGTAGGGCCAGAAAATTAGTGAGAGGGCATACAGGGGAAAGATTGGGAAGGACTTAGGGGAAGGATAGTAGAGACGTATGTAAATAGAGGAACAAAATACTGGGAGTGGAAAGGCCTGAATGGGGTCAGGGAAGGGCAATGAAGGAAGGGAGGAGTTACTGAGAGGGTCACACAAACCTGAAGACTTTATGATTGACCATATAGAAACCTAATTCCTTATTAGCTAATAAAAAAATACACTTTTTAAAAATTAGTGAGTTAGGGGAGAAGTACTCAGCATAGGTGGAGAATGCTGTACACAGAAACCATCAGCTGTTAAAAATCCCAACTGCAGGGGTGGGAAACTTCCCAGTGAGTTGTTTGTTAAGGAGGTCCATGAGGGCCCCAAAACAGTATGAGCCATTGCCAATGACCTAAGTTGCCTAGCAGAACCAGAAGGTAAGAACTAGATTACTGATGGCACCACATGCTTCTCTCATAGAACATTGAGAAATCAAGCTGGAACTGAGCTAGAAGCCTCTTCCACGCTAACTAGCTTCCACAGTGTTGGAAAGTGAAGAGAAGTCATCAACAATCTGAACCAGCAGTGGACCCTGTGAGACTTACTCAACTGACCAGTCAGGCAATATATACCCATCAGTACAATAGTGGCTTGTAAGTTATGAGGGTAACCAGCTGCACCCTAATTGGAAAGGAGGCTATCTCCATAGCAAGGATCATGTCTGGTACTGAAAACCTAGTCAAAAGCCAATGGCTTGGAAGGTCATAGGTTCAGGGGCTGGAGGAACGCTATTACTGTTGGCTGGCAAAATTGATATGTTGTATTCATCAAACTGCCATTTAAATATTTGTGTTTATGCCCATAGACTAGTGCTGCTCTCACTTTGAATCTGATGGTGGTGATTACTGGGGAGACCTAAGACTCATCAAGGTGCTGACAGGTAGGTGCTCTACACTAGATGACATATCTCATCACCCCCATCAGGCCTCAGGAAACATTATGAAGGAGGTGGCAGAAAGAATATTAATGCTGCTCTCACTATTGACCAGAGAGGCTTCTTTTGCAGATGGCTGAAGATACTCAAAATGTCAAGTGCAAGAGGCTGTTGGGAGCTCAGTGCTAAATGAGACATCTCTATCTTGTCCTCCAAGGCTCAAGGAACATTGCAGAAGAGCCAGAGAGTAGGAAGGACCACTTTGGGACACTGTTTTCTGGACATGAAGGGACTGGTGTATTCATGATCTCATAGTGGCTGATGGTTGTCATGACGTCCATAAAACCTGCACAATAGTGAGTTCATCAACATCTGCACATGGATGACAGAGGAGGGCAAAAAGACAAAGACATCAAATTTAAAGGACTGGTCAGAAAGAGGATGGGGTTCAGTGGATCAAGGGTAGGGGAGAAAGGGTAAGATAAGGTAATGTGAAGAGATTGTAACCAAATTACAGTAAATTCATACAATAAAATTCTCAACAAAAGAAGTTAAGATTGATTAAAATTATACCACTTATAAAACTATCCTCTGAGAGCTGGGGACAACTCAATTTCACCAACAAGTCATTGGATGAAGGCTGACATCCTGTCAAGGGACAAACCATGCCTAGCCTTCACACAGGGCCCAAATGAAACCTATGAGAAAGTAACCAAACAGGAAACCAATCACCACAGCAAGTCTGATAACCCATGAAAGGTCAATGGAGACAGACACCAATGATACCCAACACAACCCAGGGAAAAGGTCCAGAGATACTTAAGATCTCAACAATAAAGCAGACTCAAAACTCACTCACTATGATGCAGGGAATTGAGCGGAAGAGGGGGCAGAAAGAATGTAAGAGCCATGGTGGGGAAGAATATCCAGAGACAATGCCCTCCTCAGCAACAATACACAAAGGGGGAAGGAAAAAAAAGAAGGAAAAACTGGCTCCCTCTGGTCCAGTTCATAAGCCCCTAACCTATGGACAGATTTAGTAAACACACCGAGGAAGGACCCCAGTGTGTAGGAGACAGAGAGGAGGGAAATGGGGACACATTCACAAGATTTGCTCATCTTTTAATAAAGATATAAAAAATCTATCCTCTGAAACAAATAATACAAATGAGGTAAACGTATGAGTTTAAGTTAGTATGTTCCCACAGCACACACTGAGAAACCTGAGGGTTGGTATTCCAAAGCAAAGCAAGGACAGTAACTCATGCTTACACAGCACTTCTAAGTCCGAGTTCTTCCCTGCAGTTATCATCCACAGAAACCTCTGAAATAACCAGGATGTGGCAGAGATCGATTTTCAGTCAGAACCCTAAATAGAGATCTGAGATCTAAACACACAACAGTTGTCTTTCCTGATGTGCAGGGTTTGTTCCTAGATACCTATGGATGCTTAAAACTTATGACAGTACCAAGCCCTACACACATGTTCACACACACATAGGATTCCTAACCATTAGGCCCAAAAGCACTGTCTTCACATAGCAAGCACCATGTTTTATGTCCTGGAGACTCCTTTGTGGGATCCCCACCCTTGCATGCTGGGAACTCTATGAGGCGAAATGAGGGCTGCTGGAGCTCAATCACTGTTATACTGAGACAGTTGATCTGATAATTGAGGTGGTTAAGTGACTAGCAGGTGGGTAGTGTATACAGCAGGATAAGGTAGAGTCTCATCTAAGACAGGAGCAGGATTGTGTGAGATGTCACCACAACCCTCAGCAGTACACACTAATTAAAACTTGTGAACTGTGTATGTCTCTGGAATTTTCTCACATAGTATGTTGGGACTACAGTTGAGCATATGTAACAAAAACCATAGAAAGTAAAACTGGGAGGGGTAACTGTACCATCCACAGGAAGTGCACAAGCAATTTCCTATTTTAAAATGAAGATTGGGGCTGGGAAAATGGCTCAGTGGTTAAAAGCATTTGTTGAGCAAGCCTGACTGGAGTGTAGATCCCCAGAACCTATGTAATGCTGGACACAAATAACACGTGTGTCTATAACCCCAGCATGCCCATAACAATGGGAGTAGAGACTTCAATCTCAAAGCTCAAAGGCCAGCTAGTCTGTCTGTCATTCCCAGTGGCAAACAAGAGAGACCCTGTCTCAAACAAGGTTGAAGGCAAGGTCTGACACTCCAGGGTTGTTTTCTGACTTCCACACAAGTGCTGTGTCATGCATGCATCCATCCATGCACACACACCATTTGCACATGCACTCATATACACACATACACAAGAAATGAAAGGCAGCATGTGCATCCTTATGGCTAAGGAAGTGAGAGTTCCAGACCTGCCCTGTGAATCTGATGGCTCAACTCAGCCAAATAATCATCCTTGCAGCTTAGGGATGCTGTATGGACAGGGAAGAAAGTAGGGATCTCATTAGTGTGCTAGGGGTCCAGAATCTGGAAGACAAAATAGAGACAAACAGAGAAGGATACAAGGAGGATGGTTTGTAATAGATGTCAAAACAGGGCTGAGGAGATGGCTCAATGGTTAAAGGCACTTGCTTGTAAAGCCTGACAGCCTGGGTTCATTTCCCAGTATCCATATAAAACCAACCACAAAAAGTGGTGCGTGTGTTTGGTGTTCACTTGCAGGAGATCCTGACACACCCATACACATACACACAAGGTGTTCTAAGGGTGGCCCAAGAGCCATGCAAAGATCTAGAGGGGCTGGCAGGAACTCAGGAGGACCTGAGCAGCATATCCAGAACTTCTGAGAAGATCAGTCGCGTGTCCTAAGCTCAGATACCCACCCCAGGTGAAGGGGAACCTGACCATTCAGGACTGACATCCATGTTGGCATCTTATCTTGCTTTCCTCGGGCTTCTGAGAATCCCAGCATCTCTTGTTTTTGTTTTTGTTTCTTCATTTCAATTTTCGCATTAATTTCACCCTACAAAAGACATTAGAGCATGTAAAAGAAGACATATTCTTAGAAGATTCTTATCAAATTTCTGACCACCAAGGTTTCTTGCCCGTGCTTCCATATTTAAACAAAAGCACTGTACTGCCTGCCTGCATTGTTAGCTCCAAACCCCTACCCACAGTTGGAAATTGCAGCCCTGCAACAATGCTGGGCTGCCTGACCTCAGCCAATCAGACAGAGCAGAGCAATCCAGGATTAACTGCCCAGAGAATGCTCTGTGTCATTTGTAGCTGAGCACAGCCTGTAATGGGTGCCGCGGTCATTATCTGTGATGTATGGAAAGAAAGACCAGAATGTTTTTCACTCTCTCCTTACTGTTTTCTAATCTAATTGACAAAGAGGCCACAGAAGTGTCGTAAAAACTCCTCTCTAGTCAGTGGGTGGAAATATATATTTTTTATGTGAGAACTATCAAAAGGTGTACATGGAAATAAAGGGGAATGGGTTGGAGTGACCTCAATTTAAGACAAGAGTAACACACTCTATATTTAAGAGGAAAGAAAGAAGAGTGTCGAGGGTGGAATGAGTGGAGATGGGACAGATGGATGAGATCATCAGCACTCAATTTCCAGGAAACTCATTAGGAGAGTAATTATGAATGGAGTCTGTTTAATTCTCCAAATTTACTACTGACTTCTGAACATGTCACAAGGGCTTTCCGGTACTTTGGCAAAGTGAAACAAATGACCTGTTCACTTCCTGCTGAGACCTTCTGGATGACTGCTCCGCTCTTATGGACGACATCCACATGCCCATGGGGTGGACGTGTCCCCTTGACAGGACAGTTGAAGGGGTGATCACACAGAATTTTGAAATGTGCTGTGAAGCATTGTCCCAAGGATTAGGCAGAGTGAGGATGTTTCTGTGTTCTTATAGTAGTAGGTAGCTCCAGAATATTCCTTGCTATATGTAGAGGATATTATTAGAAGTTCAAGGGTAGGAATCAGTGCAGCTCAGAGAAAACTCAGCTCTGTTCTTTGGAGCTCCTGGTGAACCAGGTTTCCATCTATTTAGGACAAAAGTCCCTCTGGCTGAGTCTGTGTCCTCCAAAATAAATGCAGATATATTGAAGATGTACATACGTACATATATACAGACCATATACATGATAGATCCTATGACTCCTCAAAGCTCCCCTGTCTCACATTCTACAATTGCACATTTGTGTGTGGATGTGGATAAAGGAGGAAAAAGTTGAGGAAGAAGGAGGAAGAAAAAAATTCAGATTTTTCAGACTAGATAGGTATTTTCTTCTTGACTATAGTAAGCAAAAGAATAAGATTTCACTGAGTTCCTACAGGGCCTAAGTCCATGCTTACAGGAGAAGTGGGGAAAAATATATCAACATGTATAATGAATAATTTTTTTTTTTGGTTTTTCAAGGTAGGGTCTCGCTGTAGCCCAGGCTGACCTGGAATTCACTCTAGTCTCAGGCTGGCCTTGAACTCATGACGATCCTCCTACCTCTGCCTCCTGAGTGCTAGGATTAAAGGCGTGCACCACCACATCGGCTTAATAATATATATTTTAATTTCAGACCTTCTGCTCAAACTCAGTGAAAAGAAGTATGAAAAGAAATGTCAACTATTTTGATGGATAAAAAATAGACAGGGTGGTGTCTGCAGGTGTGAGTATCTATAGCACACCTGAATGTGCAGCCCAGCCTTATAGCTGGACTGGTTCAGGCACCTCCTCAGTCAAGTCATATTTTTACATTAAGATCTGATTGGATGGTGGAAATTTCCAATTCCCATAGGAGAACAGCCTCTCAAGGATGCACTGTGGCCCCATTCTTCTCTTTCAAAGAAGCACGGCTAGGAAGATATGACCTGGGGTGTAAGCAACAGCTGCGGCCCTGACATCCACCTGGATTTAGTGCTGTCAGGCCACGTGTTCAAGAAAAGAGACGATATCTTTCCTCAACCAGAATATGTTCAACTCTCTGGGAAGCTTTTCCTACATTCATGGAGGAGAAGCCCGTTTTGGGAGACCAGGGTACCACAGGCTGGTTAAAGAAGCCACCTTCACCATCAGGAAAAAGGAGATCACCAGACCTCCTAGTTATAGCCAAAAGGGAAATCATCCCAAGTAAGGATGCTGAATTGTTCCAGCACAGACATGAAAAATACAGAAAGAATGAGCATCATGAAACATCCAACAGCATCTGGACTCAACCATTCCTGGAGAGGAGCTCCTGTCCCATTACCGCAGGTCAGAATCTCAGCCTCTTGTCAGCCTGGGGTCCTGCCAGAGTGTAAGTCAACATTGTAGTGTTGCTGAGATGAATTAGTGCTGTACACCTCATTTATTTAGCTTATGAGATACAATTATAATATCATGACCATGGCTGTCACCTGTTAACCCATGCCAGGCCCAAAGTTCCCTATATTCACTCTCTAGGCACAAACCATGACCTCTACTTTACAGGTGACATGGGAATTTGCTGAAACCCATTTTCAAATGGGAAAACTTCTGCCTCTGTGCTACATGATTCCATCAAGCTAGTGACCTCGGCAGCACATTGTCCTGGAAGCAACACTGTCTTTCTTCTATCCATGGAAAATGGAGCCCTCTTAGATTTCATTGAGAGGCAACACCAGAAGAAATGTTTTTCCAACAATGGAGAAAAACCCTACCCATATGAGCACCAACTTGCTTTATCACACAGAACCTCTTTCAAGAAAATTCAAACAAAATTCATCTGCTGAGAACTCTCCATTGATGGACTAGATGAGAGGAAGGAGCTGGGATACATGGGAATTTCATGTCAGCTGCCATCTTGATGCTTGTTTGGTAAGCATCACTCATGAAGTGATCCGATGTGGGTCCTTCCCCCCTCCTGCTTTTACCATCAGTTATCAAGAAATTTGTGCTTTGAACTCAGCAATAAAAATTTTCTCTCTGATGGAGAGTCGGTCATGCTCATGACAAGAAAGCAAAACACAGGGATACCAATGTAATATTTACTAATATAATGTATCAAATTTTGGACAATAAAAATATTGATTTAAAAAATAAAAATAAACAAGCAAACAAAAAAGAAATCAAAACAGCCACTTGGAGAAGGACACCGATTTCAAAGCAGGTTATCTAGCAGTGGGTAGATCCAGGTGTAGACCTAGTGACCTTCCAAGTGCTTCTGTTGCTTCATCAGAATGGGTCTTCTGAGCCCTGGGATCCTGCCCAAAAGTGAGCAATAACCATTCCCTGAGCTCAGGCCACAGGGTTGGCTGGCTTTCTTAAGTTCTCCAGAAAATAGAAATTACTACAGATTTTCTAAATATACTTTTAGTTGCAGGAATCAGAGAAGGAGGCCATTGGAATGTGGATTTCACAAAGGCAAAATACTCATTTTGTTCCCAGTGTCTGGAGTATGGTCTGACATAAATATTGTCTCATATAACAATGAGATAATTAAATTCTTTAATTCATCTTTAGGATCCTGGGATTGTTCTCTGGTGGCTTCTTTGCCTGTCTCTCCTCTTCTTCCCTCCTCCCCCACTTAGTAAAAATACCTGACAGGAAGCTGCTTAAGGAAGAAAGAGCTTGTGTTGGCCCATGGTTTGAGAGGGTGCAGCCTTTCATCGTGGGAATGCATGACTATGGGAGTAGCTGATCACATTGCAAAGGTGGTCAGGAAGCAGAGCCAGAATAGAACCCACAGCCTCCCTCACCTCCACAACTGGCTTCCTCCAGCTAAGCCCGACCTCCTAAAGGTTCCACAACCCCCCCCCAAAAAACAGTGCTACCATGTGTTCAAAGACGCAGCTGGTGGAGGACATTTTCCATTCAAAAAAACAACAACTGGAAAAAATTGTACTTTGCCAGCATCAGAGATAATTAGAAATGCCACTCAGATCCTAAAGAGGTCAGCTCCATCAAAAACTCATATGCCACAGCCATTCAATCAACACAGGATAATCCAGGGTGACAGAAACCATCAATTTTTGACACAAAACCCCCTAAGCTCACAACATTAAAGTAGCCTTAATACTCACCCACCATGACTCAGGGAACTGAGCGGAAGAGGGGGCAGAAAGATTGTGAGAGCCGTGGTGGAGGAGACTATCCAGAGGCATGGCACCCTTCAGTAACAACATACTTGGGCCAGGAGGACCGGGCTGAGTACTATGATAGCCAGGGTCTCCTGCCACAAGGACTGATCCAGACGACCCACGGAGGAGGATAATCAGCTGATTGGGGAGGGGGGGCATTGGGGAGTTGGGGATAACAACTCATTGTTTGCCCACTAAATAATGTAACTCATTATGGACAATAAATATATATTTAAAAAAAGAAAGAGAAGAAAAAAATTCATATGCACCAAATATTAGCAAATAATAGATTATCACCATGCAGAGTGCCAGCAAGTCAAAGTGGACCATGGCTTAAGAAATTCTTTCTAACTGCTTATTGACAGCTTTCATAAATATAGACTCTATATCATGATCATCATCCTCTCTTATCACCTTCCTTTTTCCTCCTTCCCAAATACCCACTCCACTATCCCTTCTTTCCAACAAGTCTCTCTTCTAGTTTCATGTCATCACTTTTTTCTATTATGCAGGTCTTGTATATGTAGTATCAACCACTATGAAGATAATTCTTTCAACATCTCATTGACAGCTTCCATAACTATAGACAATAAACTATGCTATTTCCCACCTTCAATACCCCCTTCTCAAGTCCACCTCCACTGCGTAACTTCTTCTTTTTAATTAGTCCCTTGAAGAGAATTTTTAACACCATGAAAATGCACATCACATGTTCTAGATTTCAAAATTTAACAAAGATATCAACAATATAATCCCAACTATATAAACAATATTTATATGTCTATTCAGATAGGGACCCAGAAGCATGAAATAAGACCGCATAACAGTAGTAATCTTATATATGGTGAATTTTTTTAGTATAGTCTTTGACTTTTATGTAATCTTCAAACTTTCTATTATGACCTTGCTTTTTACATTTATGGATGGTGTATGATGTAGTGCCCCATACACTCACCTGCAGAATGGGGTACTCATCTACAGTGGCCATGGCAAGAGTGGAGCATTAGGTGTTTTACTCAATCATTCTTCCACCTGGTCTTGTTCTGAGCTTGTTTACTGATTCCAGAGCTCTTGGGGCTCTGACCATTCTCAGGTCTCTGCTCCTTTGCAGGAGTGGGGTTACAGGTGCATGTGGCCATGCCCAGCTCTTTGTATGGGATGTAGACATTAAATGCTGACAGTCTTAGTCCTCCTCCGGCTCTCTTGCTTGCAAAAGAAGCACACTTAACTGCAGCCGGTTGTGGTGGCACATGCCGGTAGGATATTGCTGAAGAGGCGAAGGCAGGAGGATCATGAGTTCGAGGCCAGCCTGGGCTACACATTTTCGGGCTGAAGAGATGGCTTAGCAGTTAAGGCGTTTACCTGCAATGCAGAAGGACCTGAGTTCGATTTCCCAGTGCCCATGTAAAGCCAGATGCACAAGAGGGTGCATATGTCTGGAGTTCATTTGCAGTGGCTGGAGGCCCTGTTGTGCCCATTCTCTTTGTCTCTCTCTGTCTGCCTCTCTCTCTCTCAAATGTAAATAAATAAATAAAATATCTAATAAAAAAAAGAACCAACTCTGAAAAAAAAAAAAGCACACTTAACTGCTAAGCCATCTCTCCAGTTCCTGTGTTTTACTTTTTAAAGGAATAAAGCTCTGCAAAGGCTCTTTGTTTTTGGGCCTCTGTTTTTATTCCAATAATGCTCCTAGCTGCTGTGTTGGGTCTTGATATCACATGAGAGATGGTGGCAGGAGATTCCAGTGCCTCACTGAAAAACATCTTCCCTGAACACTGGTTAACTTGGATGTACATCTGAGGTCTTCAAATCAATCCTTGAGTTTCTCTGGTTTTAAAGCATTTGTCTTTATATGAATTTAATATTAGTGACTCCTGATGTGGAATCTAGGGTAAAAGCAAAAACAAGCCTTGTCAATGGCATCCAAAGATTTCACGTGCCCTCGTGTTCCACTTTTTAGTCACTGTGCACTGATGTTTAGCTTCTTAGAAACACATGGAAATTGAGCCAAAGGAAATGTTCAAAAGTTTTCATTAATATTTGATTAGCATACAAACAAATGGGTTTCACTGTGACATTTTTCATACATACATAAATATATATCATTACACTTCATTTCTATATGCCCTCCATGTGCTCCCCACTTCCTCCCTCATTCCAACTATACCCTTCTTGCTGGTCTCTTTCCTCCCTCCTAAAATAAGTCCTCTCTGTTTTCATGTCACATATATTCCATTACCTTCTCTTTCCCCTTCCCCTCCCTTTAGCCTCTTCCTTCTCTCTTTCTACTTACATATATATATATATATATATATATATATATATATATATATATATATGAGAAAACACTTGATATTTACCTTTCCGAGTCTGGCTTGATGTGCTTAACAGGATGATTTCCAGTTCCATCTACTTTCCTGTATATTTCATAATTTCATTTTTCTTTACAGCTGATTGAAACTCCATTGTCTTTATATACCACATTTTCTTTATCACTCCTGTGTTGAGTCTGCTTCTATGTCTTGGCTATTGAAATAGAGCATTAACAAATATGCCTTGCAAGGATTTGTGTGGTATGCTGACTTTGATTCCTTTGAGTATGGACCTGTGAGTGGTGTAGCTAGATCAGAGGTATTCTATTTTTAGAACATTCATACTGCTCTCCATAGTGGCCGCACCCACAAGCAGTGTGTAAGGGTTCTTCTATCCCCACATCCTTGCCAGTATTTATCATTGATTTTCTTAATGTTACTCATTCTGACTAGAATGAGATAGAATCTCAATGTAGTTTTAATTTTCCCTTCCCTTATGGCTAATCTGCGATGTAAAACAATGAGACTAGATTCTTATCTCTCATTTTACAAAAAAAAAATCAATTCAAACTGGATCAAAGACCTTAATGTAAGACTTGAAGCTCTGAAACCACTAAGGAAAACATATGCCAAACAATTCAAGATATAAGTATGGTCAAGGACTTCCTCAAAGGGACTCTGGTAGGATGTGTGAACTGACTGTGACTTCTGTCACCCCATTGATCGCCAGGGTTGCTTTGGCTGATCTGGCTGGTTAGACAAGTGTCCCTTCCTCCCTCGCTGCTCCATGTGCATCCCTCCTGAAGCTGTGAACTCAGTCAAAGAGGATGACATTCCCGACTAGAGGAAGAATATGCAAGTAGTTGTGTCCCCCTGCTAGAACCTCCAAACAAGCTCTCAAAAGCACTTTTTTTGCTCAGTAAATAGTTTCAAGAATTGATAAGTAGGATGACATGAAATTAAAAAGCTTCTGAATAACAAAAGCAAACCATCAGCAGAGTAAAGAGACAGACTAGCTTAGCCAACTATACATCGGATGGGGGATTAACATCTAGAATCTACAAAGAAAAAATTAAACATTAAAAATTAAATCATCTAATATGGATTAATGATAGATCTCAAAAGAAGAAACACTAATGGTCAGATATACATTTGAAAACATTTTAACATACTTAACCATTAGGGATATGTGCCAAATGTTGGCCTTGGCGCTACATGGCTGGCCAGACAGACAGAAGGTGCCAGTTGTACAGTGAGCGTGTCTGTTGTGGGAGAAACCAAATTCTCTTTGATGGGATTTGAGGCCTGCTCTATGGCAGGGAATTCATGCCTGGTACTGAAAACCTAGTCAAAGGCCTATGGGCAGGCCATAAACCCTGAGGGGAAGTTACTATTGGTGTTGTTGTTGCTAAATGTATATATTATAACCACCAATTTGCCCTCTATAAACTTATATTTATGCCCATATATTAATGTTACTCTCACTTTCGGTTTAGAAGCTTGCTTTTCAAATGGTGGTAACCACAGGGGAGATTCATCAAAGTGCTGAGAAATAACAGTGGAGTGTTTAGAATTGAGAAACATCTCTATCACACCCTCCAAGGCTCAGGGACCCTCGTAGAAAAGGTGATGAAAGAATGTAAGAACCAAAGGATGGGGAGTAATGTTTCCGAATGCTGTCTTACAGACAAAGTGGTTATTGCATTCATAACCTCACAGTTGCTGATGTACCTATGCAAGATCTTCATAATATGAGGGCAAAAAAAAAGATGACATCAAAATAGAAGACAGACTAGTTGGAAAGAAGACAGGGTTCCATGACATGGGGGATAAAGGAGGGGAGACAAAAGAGTGTGGTGGGAAGGATTATGATCACAGTCATTCATATATATATATATATATATATATATATATATATATATATATATATATGAGTGAGAGTTTTGGTAGAAGACCCTGACGAGGTAAAAAATGGAAAATGCTGGGCCTAAATACCATAGGCTGCTAAAGGAAACCCCCAGCACCACACACGTGATACCTACCAGTGAGGTGTTGGTCATGGAGGCCAATGAGGTTCCCCAAAACAACACGAGCCATTGCAAATGCACTAGGCTGCCCACAAGAACTAGGTTGTAAGATCCTATTACTGAAGACACCACATGCTTCCATTGCAGGACACTGAGAAATCGGGCTGGAATGGAGCTAGAAACCTCCTCCCTGCCAGCTAGTGGTTGTAATCTGGAAGTTGCTCTGGAGGCTGCTGGGAGTTGAAAAGTCATTGACAGCCTGATCCAACAGTGAACCCTGCAAGCTACGCAGACGGCCTTACAGGCAAGATGTGTCCAGTGTTAAAACAGTGGCAAGTCAGTTATGGGGGTAATTAACTGCTCTTTGAGTAGATTTGAGGCCCGCTCCATAGGAGATAACTCATGCCTGGTACTGAAAACCTAGTCAAAAGCCTACTGGGTTTTTTTGACTAAATGGATATGGTGTGTCTATCAAATTGCCCTCTAAATATTTACATTTATGCCCATAGATTATTGCTGCCCTCACTTTTGTTCAGAAAGGCTTCTTTTTGCAGATGGTAGTGACTCCTGGGGAGACCCAAGACTCATCAAGATGCTGAAAAGTGACAGTTGAGTGTCTGTCTTCACTCTATGATGAGACATCTCTATCACACCTGCCAAGGGCCGGGGAACATTGCAGAGGAGGTGGCAGGAAGAATACTAACGATGGTCTTCTCACTGTTGGCCAGAAAAGCTTCTTTTGGCAGATGGCTGGGGAGACTCAAAATTCATCATACACCAGGCTGAACAAACCACACACCAATGTGGACATCAGTCATCTCCTAGATTCATGGTCAGTTTGACGCCTCTGAACAAAAATTTAGTGTGAAGACAGTGTTGCATCAAACTGTCTAGATTCAGTTTTAACCCTGACACACTGTTAAAGTTATTTTATGTACCAAAACCTCATTCTCCTCATTAAAATGCAGCTAAGGAGGGGTTAGAATGTAGTTCAGTGGGAAAGCTCTTATCTAGCATGCCCAAGGTTCTGGGTTTCATCTCCAACACTGAAGGAAAACAGTAAATAAATAAATAAATAGATGATGATGATCTATAGATAGATAGATAGATAGATAATAGATAGATAGATAGATAGATAGATAGATAGATAGATAGATAGATAGATAGATAGAATGCAGATAATATAAATAGTGCTTCTTGGGATTAGTATAAGGACTTTGAACCCATGTGTTTAACAGAATGGCTGGTACTTGGTAAGCATTTAGCACAGATTTGGTGAATGTGCATGTACACATATAAATGAAACAATGGGTACAGAGGACCCATTTCTTCCTTTCAATATCCAGCTGGAGAACCTATACCATTTATCAAAATATCTTTAATAACAAATACCTTCTCATTGTTTCAAAAAATTCCCTTGGAATTACACAAAAGCTATTGAAGAGAAGCTAGATTGAAATTTTATTTTATTTTCTGCCTCGTGAAATAACTCAGTGTACTCTCAACTCTTTGTGAAGCCCTCACTCTATGCTAGAAGCTAGGTTGAGTGTGTGTCAGCCTTGAGAGCCAGGTGTTACAGCAGATCGTCACAGATGAGGAAACAAATGGCGGAGGCTTGGGAGAGGCAGGGCAAACTAAGAGTGGTGTGGAAGAGTCTTTTCAGATTTTTCTCTTGAAACTCCAAAGATAAAGATGCTTATTTCTCTTTCCTTTGCGAATGGCAAACTCCATATCTGTGCTTTCTCCAGCAGGTTGATAAAAGGCAAACCGAGACTACCTCAGCCAGAAGGATGGAACCACTGGAGATGTGTGAGAAGCAGGACTTGGCAGCATCTTCTCACCTTAAGGAAGAACTGTGGGAGACAGGTCTACAGGAAACTGAATCCTTTAATCGGATTTTCATGCCAGGGAAGAAGGAAGTATGATCAAAGCAGATGAGGGGGGTATGAAGCGAGCTTCTACCTGAGAACTAACTGGCTGAAACTGCCCATGCACTGAGCCCTCATGAGAACAAAACTAGTCACAGTACATGGCACTTCTCTGGGATAGTCCCTCAGAGAACTGAGAACAGGCCTGGAGTGATGGCTCAGTAGGCAAAGTGCTTGCTTCCTAAGCATGAGTCCAGGTCCCCAGTATTCATGTAGAAGACTTGGTATAGAACCATGAGTATATAATCCCAGCACTAAGGAAGAAGACAGGAGGACCCCCTGGGGCTTGCTGGCTAGCTGAGCTCTAGGTTCTGGGTTCAGTCAAAGACCCTGTCTCAAAAAGAAAAAGAGGAAGACATCTAACAGTGATCTCTGGTTTACACATGCATGTACACACACATGCACCCACACACATACAAAAGTGCATACATACAGATGTATGGCAAAAAAATTGAGAACAAAGTATGAAAAAGTCTCCAGTGTGCTGTGGACATATTTCGCTTCTGAATTATGACAGGGACATCACAAATGTGCGCTTCACAAATATTCCTCAATGAATAGTGACCATAGAGGACTCTGGGCAAGGTATGACAGGCTTACAAAGTGAAGCCCAGAGCAAAGGTAGAAACCAAAACTCTCCCCACCACTGCAGCAGGGGGAGCTTGGGAGAAGGGCTCCTCAAGTTCATGGGGGTAGGAATGAGAAATTGTGTAGAATTCAAAATCTGGGAAGCATGTCCTGGGCTGGGGTTGTAGCTCAGAGCATTTGCCTAGCATGCAGGGGCCCTGGGTTTGATCCTCAGCACTGCAAAAAGGAAACTGTGGGAAATCCATCTGAAAAAAGATACAATATCATCTGTTGAGAAAAATTCTCACTAAAGTTTTGTTTATTTGTTTGTTTGTTTGTTTTCTTGTTTGTTTGTTTTTCATAACATGCTGGTGCACACACCACGGCATGTGTGTGGAGGTCAGAGGACAACTTCAAGGTGTCTGTGCTCCACTTTCTTAGAGACAGAGTGTGGTAGTTTGAATGGATGTTCCTCAATAGATTCAGGAGTTTTGCTAAAGCTTGTAACTCGAAAAAGGTGTCACCATGGGCAGATCCAGCCCTAAGATGCTACTGGAGATGGTTCCGGAATTCCAGCTTAAGGTATGCAGAGAGCAGTCTGTGCTCAGCCTGAGGTCCCTGCGGTATGGGCTGCTGGAGTGTGCTTGCTTTTGGAGCTGCTGGTGGTGGTTTTCTCTCTCTGCTGGATCTGTGAAGCTCCAAATAAATTCATTCTTCCTCACATAAACTGTGCCTGGTTTGGAGGTTCATCCCAGCGACATGCTCTGACTAATACACAGAGTGGCTTGCTTCTGCAAAATGCCTGACAGCAAATGAATGTCAGGCTTAGCTGGACTGGCAAGCTTTGGGTTCTCCTGGCTCCCCTCTGCATCCTGCTTTACTGGGCAATTGAACCTAGACTGGCAAGCTATGTAAGCAAGTGCCTTAACCACCCCCAGAGTTTTTGAGGAAAGGTATGAGGGGGTGAGACTAGAAAGGCAAACAGACACAATCAGGTGGGAGCAGAGTGTGAGGCATGGTTGCCCATGAGCTGTCCTGAAGAGGGAAGTCTGCAATTAGGAGGTTGTGGTAGAAGACTTGGCATTGGTTCATTCTGCAAGCTACCTTTCACACAAATCGAGGGTACCCTCTGTCGACTGTGGCGAATGGTTGGTGACAGAGCCAAAATAGAAGTATAGCAGGTGCTGTTTAAACAGAAGGTAAAAATGTGTCTATGATGGAAACACGGCCTTTAACATGCTGGTTACTATTCCCATTGCTGCATCACCATCGAGCAATTTAATTTAATTTTCCTTCCAGAGGTGTCAAAATCTGCCCTGATTTACTGACCGCCCTCCGGATGTACGGTGGCAGTGCACACTTTTCCACGCTGAACGCTTTGGTACTGGCAGCAATGATAGTTGGATGTACGCGCTTTGTTTACAGAGAGATCCGATTGGCATGTAAGAGCAGAGGTGAGCAGGGAGCTCATGCTGGGAGGCATATTAGAAACCAGTGCATAACACACAGCCGTCACACATGCTCAGCTCTGACAAGGTGCCTGAAAGGTAATTTCTCCAATGCAAAGTAATCTCAATAAGCCCAGGGCTGGATCCAGGAAGCTAAAATATAAACATTAAATTTATGTTGTGTGTTTAAGGTCTTTCATAACGGAAATTATTTCTGTGTCAGGTACCATCTATCATGAGTGTTTGTTTAGAGAACTTTTTTAAATGCATATGAGCCACTTGATAAAATAAAGCTCTCTAGCAATGAATAGAATGTGGTTTGTGGCCTGGGTGAAAAACAAGATGCACTTCACCTGCACAATGGTGTAGAGAAGCCTCTCCAAGTCCTCATGCTCTGCCCTATTAGTCCTTATAAATGAGCTTTTAGTCTTGGCTCCTTCCCAAGGCTTCATCATGATGTGACTAAACAAAAGCCATGAGGACGAGGACATGATTGTTGGCAATGGTCAATGCTACTTCAGTCTGTTGCAAAGTCACTGTATTAAAGCAAAAATGAGCATGAGCTTACTGTCCTCCCCCTTATTCATTCTTACATTCTGCAGGCCACAGATGGTCAGTCACATAGCATGATGTGAGAAACTACCAGAGCTTTGAAATTCAGTGAGACAAAAGGAGCAACTGCCTTTACTGTGATAAGGAAGTTAGGGGAAAGATGAGACCAGAGAATACCTGGGGATGATTATCTGAGCCTCTCGGGAACCCAATGTAAAGGTGTAAGTTGCTAGGTGTTGATATCTGCTTCCTTGTGCTTGTTAATTTACATTCCTAATGTCACGTACACATCTCTGTACCCTACTATAAAATCCCTTTGTAATCAGGGCTCGGGGCCAATGCTTCATCTATGCTTGGCCCGCTGGCATAAATTCCTAAATTCGTAATAATAATAATAATAAATGAAGCGCCACTCTCCTCTCGCTGTTATGGCTTTGTCTGTCACGGGAATTTCTACAACAACTGGAACATGAGCCCTGCTCACAGGTGTACATCTTCCTCTTCAAGATATCCCTGGAGAAAGCACTTGATTTACATAAGAGGTCATGGGTGCTCTTAATGTTGGGAACACCAAAGAACTTGGGAGAATGTGAAGGAATTAACTGGGCAGAACAAGGGAAGTGGCCCTTTGCCACCTGGTGTCTGAAAACCTCCTGCCTTCCAGTCTCTTCTATGTGTGCATGTGGCTTTGGGAAACAGAATGATCAATTGTCTCCCATTAACTCCACAAACAAAAATTAGAAGGCTTTTTCAGGTGTTCTGATTTATTCATTGGCATCGATTTTCTTTTGCTTTTTTTTTTCATTTTTCCATGATTTTTTTTTTATTTTTGTGGGGGGTAATATGTGTGGTATGTGTGTTTGTATGTTCATATATGTTCATGAGTATATGTGTATTTTGAGGTTAGAGGTTGATATCAGGTGACTTCTTTCATCACTCTTCGTCTTATTTACCGAGGCAGGATCTCTCAGTTAAACCCAGAGCTCACTGATTTGATAGTCTAGTTAGCCAGCTTGCTGAAGGGATCCTCTGTCTCCACCTCCCAAATTCTGGATTACAAGAGGCTGCCATACACATCTGGCATTTAAAGTCGTGTTAGAAATCCAAACAAGAAAGATATTTTGTGTGTATTAAGATAGTGAGCTACACCCACCATGACTCAGGGAACTGAGCGGAAGAGGGGGCGGAAAGATTGTAAGAGACATGGTGGGGGAGAATATCCAGAGACATTGCCCACCTCAGTAACAACATGCAAAGGGGGGTGGAACCGGGTTGACTCCTAGGCTATTCACAACCCCCTACCCCATGGATCCTGACTGCCCACGGAGGAAGAAATCCAACTGACCAGGGACAGGGAAGAGGGAAATAGGGAAATGGGAGACATCAACACGTTAATCCCTTATTAAGTGTATCTAATTATGGACAATAATAAAAAAAATGCATCAATACTCAAAAGTCCTCCTTGAGGGAGGAGTGCTATGGAGTGCTGTCTTCTAGACATGAAGTGGGGGTTGTGTTCATGGCCTCACAGTGGCTACTGTTACAAGACCTGAACGATATTGGGCCCATCAACATTCGGTCATGGATGGTGGGGGAGGTCAAAAAAGTCAAAGTATAAGAGACTAGTCAAAAATAAGGAGGGTTTTGTAGTCTGCTTTCTTGTTGCTGCAACAAAGAACCCAACAAAAAGCACCTGATGGGAGGAATGGCTTTATTTTGACTTGAAGACTCTAGTGGAAACTCCATGATGGCAGGGAAAATGACAGTATGAGCAGAGGGTGGACATCACATCTGCCATAGCACTGTGAACAGCAGCAGGAAGGTGTGCCAAAAACTGGCAAGGGGAAGCCAACTATAAGACTGCCCCGAACAACACACCTCAAACAAGGTTCCGATTCCAAACTACCATTAGCTGGGGATCACACATTCAGAACCATTGTTTATGGGGGACACATAAATCAAACCATAAGAGGTTCACTGGAAGGGTGACAGGGGCAAAGAGAACAAAATGAAGCAACAGAAGGGAATTAGGATCAAAATACACAATGTGCATGTATAGAAATTGTCAGTGAAAGTTTTTTAATCCTTCTGGAATTATAAAGAAAGGCACTTAACACTACAAGTATCTCCTCACTCTCTGTTAAGCTCAACTGTGTGTTTTCCTGTGGCATCTCTCCATTAGATTCAAACCCACACATCTCTCAACAACAGAAAGAAGAAAACTGTCCCTAGACTTATGTCCCTTCAGCAACTGTCTCTTTTGAGCCAATGGTCACCATTTCCTCACCTGCACTCCCTCCAGTGGCCAACAGAGCCCCAGTTCAGAGTAATATTCTCATCTCTTGTCCAATGTATCATTGCTTCCATCCAACGCCTTCTTTTGCCATCTATGACATGATGTAGTTCACTTAGAGTTGCTGGGACGAAGCACCCAAGCAGAGCAGCTTGTGGGCAGAAAGGGTTTATTTTAGCTTATAGACTTCAGGGGAAGCTCTATGATGGCAGGGGGAAATGTGGCATGAGCATAGGCTAGACATCACCTCCTGGCCAACATAAGGTGAGCAACTGCAATAGGAAAATGTGCCAAACACTGGAAATGAGAAACTAGCCTGCCCCCAACAACACCCATCCTCCAGAAGGATCCAATTCCAAAATTGCCATTAGCTGGAGATCAAGCATTCAGAGCAAATAAATTTGTGGGGGACACCTGAATCAAACCACTACAATGAGGGACATGCAATTCAAACCACCATATTCTACCTCTGGCTCCCATAGACTCATGAATGTTTCATAATATAAAAATGCATTCACAGAGAAGGACGGGAGGAACAAGGGACCCACAACCACAGACATTCAATCTACACAGGATAAGCCAGTGAGACAGAAACCAATGATCTTCGACACAAAGACCCCAAAACTCACAACCTTAAAGCAGCCTTAATACTCATCCACCACGACTCAGGGACCCATGCGGAAGAGAAGGCTGAAAGATTGTAAGAGCCGTGGTAGGGGAGACTATCCAGAAGCATGGCGCCCTTCAGTATCAACACACTTGGGACAGGAGGACCAGGTTGAGTACTAGGCTATCCAGGGTCCCCTGCCACAAGGACTGATCCAGACAGCCCACGGAGGAGGATATCCAGCTGATTGGGGATGGGGAGGGGGGCATTGGGGAATTGGGGATAACAACTCATTGTTTGCCCACTGAATAATGTAACTTATTATGGACAATAAATATATATTTAGGAAAAAAAGTAAAAAAAATGCATTCAGTCCAACTTTAAAATTTCCCATAGTTTTTTTAATCAATCCCAACACTGTCCAAGGTCTCATCTGAGACTCAAGACCATTTTTTTAGCTGTAAACCTGTAAAATCAAAACACAAGTTAAATACACACAATGGCACAGAGTAAACATTCACATTACAGAAGATGATACTGGGCATAACAAGGAAAGATTGAACCAATTCAAGATCTGAAACAAACAAGGCAAGCATCAAATCTTGTAGTTTTATGTGTGGAATATAGGACCCATAACAGTCTCTGGGTGGGGTTCCAATTCTACCCCTCCAGCTGGGATGCCCACAACCCAGGAAAAACTCTATCTGGAGTCAGCAGTTCTCCTTGTGGTATCTCCAAAATACTGGGGTTTCCATTGCAATCCATGGTTCCATGCACTAGCCCTTCATGGCCTCTGTCCAGGAATTATGACCCTGCTCCACATTTCCCAGTGATCATCTCCAAAATATCATGTTACAAACCCAATTACCTACTCTTTCTGCATTTGTTATACTTCCATAGTTCCAGGTGGACTACCAAATTTATTAATCCAGTAGAAAATAAAGCAAACTTTGAAGAGCAGAAATACTCCTTCAGCATTGTACTTATGGTTCTAATGCAGAACAGACAGCCCAATCTCAATATTGGTGACCTCTCAAACAATTGCAGATGAAGAAGGCTGCAGTTTCCAGCCCATAACTTTCTTTCTGTACCATAGCTTTCTCTTCTATGTTCTGCCATTTCTTTTATGTTTCAGCTTGGTTTAGGAAAAGTATAGCCAACCCCTCACACAAACTGCCTCTAGAACAATCTGGAAAAAGCTCTCTTTCCTTCATAAGCCAAGCCTCACAGTCCACAGTTTTTTCTGAATTTAGTTCTTTTAGCTATCACTATAATGGTCCATCAATCTCTGCTTAGAGCACTGCAAGGCATCTCTTAAAGCAAGGTTTTAAATCCTTCCATATTCCTCCTGAAAATTATTTTCAAAAGACCAAAAGCCATGCAGTCAGGTTTCCAGCAACATCTACCCCACTCCTGGTAACAACTTTCTGTTGTAACTGCTTTTGCATTGCTAGGACAAAGCACCATCTCTAGGGAGTACATCCAAACTTGCTACTTACTTGCCCATGTGCTTGGCAAATGTCCCTGGTTTGGGAGGGAGGGTTAGTAAAGCAGATCATCTCAAGTATAACCTAGCTGTGGACATGGGGAGCTACCAGCATCTCTCCTCACCCAACTGACTCAACTAGTTCTTAGGGCATAGCCTACTTAGTTTCACTCCAAAACCACAAGAATGAAAAAGAAACTTCTGTATGAGTAATAAGCCAGTTGTTATCAGAATTGGTGCTGTGAAGAGATTTGTCTACTACAGTGTGTGGAGAAACAGATATTAGCAGCTTTAAAAGATTCATGGTCACTTCTTCCACAAGTGCAAATCCCCAAGTGACTAAAAGAATGAGAATTATGTAAAGGGGAAGTCTTACTTTCTTCTTTATTGAGATACAAAGAAAAACTGTTCAAAAATACATAAGTATGAAAATATATACACATTGTACCTACCTCATATCACAGAGCTGTTGCAGGGGAAATTTCCATTTTTATTATTTCATTAATTATATTAGTAGCTGTGCTTATGAGACTATCAGGTACCAATATAGACAAACATTTTATGCATATGTGGATATGTTTATATGTGGGATTGCACATGTGTGCATGCATATGGAGGTCAGAGGACGACTTCTGGTATCATTCTCATGACATCATCCATCTCCTTTATAGACAGGCTATCTCATTGGCTCAGAGCTCACCAATTAGGCAAAACTGCCTGTCCTCGGGGATCCTCTTCTGTCCTCCTCTCCAGAGCTGGAATTACAGATATGCAGGAGAATTACAGATATGCACACCCAGCCTTTTCTGGATGCTGGGGATTAAATTTACCCTCCCTCTAACAGAGACAAACATTTTTAATATATCAGTCTCTAGAGAGCCTGAGGAGACAGCAAGTAATACAAGAAGTCATACTTACATTTTTGCATTTCCTCTTTCACTCTGCCCACATATTTATTCTTCACACCAATAAAAGCACAGGAAATTTACATCTCTAACAAGTTTTGAAACTTATCTGTTCAGACTGGCATTATTTTTCAAATCATAAATGATTGAAAGAAGGAGCTCTTCTCGTGGTATTCTTTTTATCTTTCCAACAGGCTAATGGTTGAACTACAAATGACACTGCACCTGTCACATCACTGCTCCCTTCCTTCAAAGGAAGCTCCCACCCTCTGGCCTTACATCAAGATCTTGCTGACACAGTATGATTTTATCCCAAAAAAGTTAAGTCATGGGTTCTAAAGGGGCCTTGCTGCATTTTGATGGGAATGGAAATCTGAACCATCAAATCCCAAAACTGTGAGATGCTCGCTGCAGGCTGGTGCTCCCCAAAGCACCCATTCAGAGGAAAGTGTTGCTCCACCACTGTACACACTTCACATTTTAAACCCCAGTTTATTTTAAACTTAATAAACCTAGTCCCTTGATTTGAGGGGATGCTGCCCTGTTTGAGTGTCTGCTGCTGTGCCCATGAGTCTTTACTTGCAAGGCACACAAATCCATAGTGAAAGTCAAACCCTGACCATCCACTTGTCCAAGTGGGCAAACTCTTTACAAAACGGTAAAAAAATAAAACAGTTTCCCTCATCCAGTAACAAATATAATATGCAATGGGAAAAGCAGACAGAGCAAAGAGAAGGGAAATGCTGATCTCACCTGCCAGAAACACAGGTTCTATGACAGTCCCCATGTAACTGGCCAGAAGTCAGGTCAAATACCTTCTAGCATCTTAAGGTTACTGTGTCCATCCTTATGCTGCCACTTGCTTCAGGATTTAGGCTCCACATTGAAGCAAGCGCTAGTAGAGCAGGTTGGTTTCCACTTGGATGGTTTATAGCTTCTATCATTCCTGAGTGTCTACTTAGGATTTTATGGCTGATGTTAGAGATATGATACATCACATGTACACAAGATGACAAGCAAGAAAAGTTCCTGAAGCTATCACAGCAGGTGCCATGGTAAAACCTTCTGATTTCCACTATGTGTGGCTGTGTCCACTATGCACATGGCAATTTTTCTGAAAAATGTAAACCAAGAGAGATGTGTGTGTGTTTACTGTGACAAGAAACTTAAATTTTAGCTCTAGTTCATCTAATTTGATATATACCAGGCACTTTGCTAAGAGCTGCAAACCCCAGTGTAGACAACCTAGTCTCTTTGGCTATGAGGAATTTGTTATCTTCTGTCCTGGTTATCAGTCCCAGAGTCACTAAGATTGTGGCTGTGACAGAGGATTCGGGATTCCAGAATAACAAACCCTAGTCAAACGATTTGAGAGCTCAGTAATGGATGCACAAAATAACAAAAGCCAATTCATTGATAATGGATCATCTACTTCTCACACAGATGCAAATTTTTCTGCCAGCATTTTATTTTCTTTGACCATGAGTTCCAAGCCAAACTGTCCACATTTTGTCTAGAACAAACTCAAGACTTAACTAAGGTTCCTGCTTTTACCTTGAAAATCCAGGATCCTCTGGAGCATGTTTGAGGCAATGAGATGTGATGGGTTGGGCACCATCTGAAGGCTCAGACTGACAGTAGACAGGAAGCATCAGGATCAGGTCAGCAGGCTTATAATAGCCTCCCTACTAGCCTTCTAGAATCTTCCACAGGACCAGGCTAAATCCAGAAATGACAGCTCCCTACCAATAACATACCAGCAGAGGAAACCTGAGATTTGTAAACAACATAGATTAAATTCCTTCCTCTAACCTCAGCTCTTCTTCTTGCTAAATCTTTATTCTGACTGCAGTCTGCCCCTCCATTCCTGCCTCATGCATTCTAGTTATCAATTTTAACTGCAGAGATGAGCACACACTGCCCCCAGGTGGCATACGCTCTCTCCTAGTCTACTCATTGATACAGACCCAGTTGCTGGAGCTTGCTTATCTGCTGTGAGCTGCTTTGCCCTGGCACATTGTAACCTCACTTGGACACAGACCAATCCCTGCACGCATGTACAATTGGGTCTCACCTAACTTTCCTGCTATTGCACTTTCGGCTGTGCAGGTGGGAGCTGCCTTTGGAGCCATTGTTCTGTCTTAATAGATAGATGATGTCCTAACCTGCCTCAAGGGCCTCTGAGATGCATGGCCTACTTTCAACAGTAAGAATTGGCCTCCCACATAATTTTATCACCTTCTAAAATCAATGCCTCTGAACAAAAGTGCCACTCATCCTCTTCCCTGAACACCTGCAACCACTAATCTACTGACTTTCTAGACTTTGCCTATTCTAAACACTGTATATAAACAGACTCACACCTTTTGTCACTTAGCATCGTGCTTTCAAGAATCTTCACATTATGGCAGGCATCAGTACATTCTTCTTTTTTTTCTTTTTTTTTTTTTGTTCAGGCACTCAGGTTTGAATCTAGGGCCATTCCTACACCTGTAATCCTTTGATCCTGAGGGCAGTGGGATAGACAGATTGGAACTCAGAAGTGGAGTCACTCATTGTCAGCACCCAGAGGAAGGAGACAACTCCAAAAATCATAGCAAGGAAAGGTATTACTTTCCATGCCAGGAAGTGACCTGAAGCCAGGACCTTAATCAACAAGCATGAAATTCAGAGTCCAGCTTCAGGCAGACAGTAAACTAGAAAACCCAGAACACAGAGTCCTAGAAAACCCAGAACACAGAGTCCTAGAAGGAGGCATCAGGGATCAGGTCTGAAGGGAGGCCCATTCCCTCACATGAACTCCTGTGGCTCATCTATAGACATCTGACCCACAAAGCCAGAAGACTGTACTATTGTTCCAGAATAGTTATCTCTAGAGCAAAAACTGCTGAGCAGCAAAGAGGCTAAGATGCTTTGTCACTAAGAAGTTGAAAATTTCCAAAGCTAGCTACTGTAATGATTTTGTAATCAATATTGTTCATAAATGCTATGAACTGAATGTCCATTCTCTTCACACATTGAACTCCTAACCCCCAGTGGAGTGGTATGAGAGTGGAGCCTCATGATTGAACAATACTTTATGTAGAAGGCCAAGGAGCTCTCTCACCCTGTCTACCACTAGAGGCCCCAGCAAGCAGGTACTGTCTGTGAATCAGAAAGAGAGACCCACCAGCCCGTGAATCTGTAGGGGCTCTGTCTTCGTCACCACAATCTTAAAGCAGCCCCATTGAAGCTAGACGGCTGTAGCAAGGTAGCACAGCACAAGCTCCCAGTTCTTGGGACTGTTTGAACTGTGTGTGCTCTGTCATCCCCAGCACACTACAAGCTGGTGCTAACAGGTCTTAAGGGGATAGCAGAATCCCAGGGGCACCAGCTCTATCCTCTGCCATGCTTGGTAGGAAATAATAGGTACCAATTGATTCACACTCCTAAGGACACACCTGGGACTCTTGACCTTCTGAGATAGTCTGAATGTATGGCCCCATAGATGCATGTGTTTTATTAAAATTGAGCTTGCAACTTCAGCCCCTAGTAGGTAGATCCCTGCTACAGGGGAAATGTCACTGGGGGAAGACCTGAGTACAGTCTTATTAGGTGTGTTCAGAGCAGATGTGGTGGTTGTTGATGGCCTCTCTCTGCTTGAATCTATGAAGGTGAACCAGCGTCTTCCACCACTGATGTTATTCTCCTGGATTTTCTAAGCCTGAAATAAATCCCTTCCTCCAATAAGCTGTTTCTGGTTTGATGTTTGTCCAAGCAACATGAAACTGACTGCAGCACCTTCCCATGAATCCTTCAGTCAATAAGAAAATATACCTAAGGACTTCTCTGCCATCCCCTTCCTCTTTAACCACAATGCCAGTCTTTCCTAGGCCTCCTCAATCATTACTAAGCAGATCTCTACAAAAGAGCCCCTTTGCACATTAGCTGATCTGCATGGGTGAGACCCCCAGATGATAGATAAATTTTCCCTTTAAGGAGTCTCTTGAGGCCAAAGACAGGGGGCAATGACCTCTCCTTGGCCCATCATTTCTGGAGTCCTCTGGAAGTCCACATTCAGCAGTACATGATGGAGACTTGACTTTCACAGCTGTCATAGCCTGAAGCCTGAAGTTTAGCAGCTCATCTTTCACACAGGACTAAACTCAGAATGTTTGCACCAATATCCAGCTTCCCCAGGTTTCAGCATCATCTCCCATGTGGCTCAACTACTAGCAGAGATTTGCCACTTGATACAAAACCTGGCCATTTCCTCGGATCCCATCCCCAGTTCCCATCAACTGCTTTGTGAGTTTATATGACAGCCTGCATCCCATGATTTGTGGAGATGGAGGTATTTTGAGTAGACGTAGCAGAGTTTCCTTGGGTTCCAATGCAGATTGAAATCCACTAACATCCTTCACAGGAAGTTCAGCCCGGAAAGGGAGAAATGTTTACTGTGAATTATTCAACTCCACAAGTTCATGAGAAATTATTAGGAAATCAAAGATCATCATCTTCATCTTTCCTAATCTATAACATATATTTGTACTCTATATACTAAAAAAAAAAAAGCAAAACTTCCTGGGGCTGGGGAGATGGCTCTTCAATTGCGTGATGATTTCAGAAACATGTGAGACCAACCAAGTTCAAATCCCCAGAACCAGTGTACACATTTGTGCATGGTCACACATGTCTGTAACTCAAGTCCTGTGGGGAAGCAATGGATGGAGAACTGCTGAGGATCGAGAAAAACCACAGCTCTGCATTGAGAGAGAGACTGTGTCTCAAAAATCCATCATTCCTCTCTGATGTCAACAGGCACATCTGTAATACATGTACATACACCACACACACACACACACACACACACATACACACACACACACATACACACACACACACACACCACATGCACATACAGAAAATATTCCTAAGATTTTTTTAATTATCACTGTGATCCACATACCAGGAAAAAATTAGGAGGCTAAAGACAAGATAAAATCCAACATGCAATTAATTAATCTGATCATGTTTCTATATCTTTAACTTTTTTATTCCAAAATAACTGAAATGAACTTGGGCCACTTTGAGGGGCACACCCCTCCCTCCATGTGATCTTCACTCATTCAGTACTATTTCATGAGGAGATGCTCTTTCCTTCTTGAATATGATCTATAATTGGTTAAAAAAAACACTGAACATAGTTCAAAAATAACAAGATAGGCTGGGTGAAGGCCTGCTGTGAGGTGCATATGACTGCATCCTTCATTGAAGCAAACAGGAGAAGCAGGTCTGTGTGTAAGCATAAAGCCTAGCCAACTACTATCACCCAAGAGGGTTTGTATAGTGGCAAAGGCAGCACTTACTCTAAGACTGAATTTCCCATCATTTCTTGCCATTTCTTTACCTAAGATACATTCACTCCTCATTTAGTTTAGAAACAAAAGATATCCAGAGGCTTCCAAAAATAGTCTGCTGCTATTTTCTACTCATGGAATCCTAGGTAGATGGATGAGCCTCCTACTTAACTCTTTTGCTAGAATATTCAACTCTTTTTTGGCATGTATATGTGTGACCGGAGGTTATGTGTGCAAGTTTGTATGTGTGTGTCATGGTTTGATCCAGGTGTACCCCACAAATGAATGTGTTCTGAATGTTTGATCCCAAGCTGATGACAGTTTTGGAATTGGAACCTTGTTGGAGCTGTTTTGTTGGGGGCAGACTTATGGACATTTGAAGCCAGCTTCCTCTTGCCAGTGTTGGGCACACTTTCCTGCCACTGTTTGTAGTGCTGCAGCAGAGGTGATGTCCACCCTGTGCTCATGTCATTTTCCCTGCCATCATGGAGTCTCCCCTCCAGTCTGTAAGCAAAAATAAACCCATTTCTCCCAAGGCCGCTTTTGGTTGGATTCTTCTTTGTTGCAGCACCAAGAAAGCTGACTGTCACAGTGTGTTAGCATATAAACACATGTTTGGTATGTGCATGTATGTGGAGGCCAGAGGCTGATGTTGGGTGTCTTCCTCAATCTCTCCTCCTTTCTTTCATACATTCTTTCTTTCTTTCCTTATTTATTTATTTATTTATTTATTTATGGTTTTTCGAGGTAGGGTCTCACTCTAGCCCAGGCTGACCTGGAATTCACTATGTAGTCTCAGTGTGACCTTTGAACTACTCAGAGTGATCCCATCCTACCTCTGCTTCCCAAGTGCTGGGATTAAAGGCATGTACCACCATGCCCAGCTCTCTCACCACTTTACTTACTGAGACAGGGTCTTTCAAACACACAACTCAACGATTCAGCTAGTCTAACTAGGCAGCTTGTCCCATGGATCTGCTGGTTTCTGCTTCCAAAGTTCTGGGATTACAATGGCATATGTCAAAATACCCAATTATGTGGGTTCAGAGGATTGTAACTTTATATCCAATAATTTGTGTGGAGCATGCTTTGCCCAGTGATCCATCTCTCCAGTCCTCAAACATGAGAATCTTGAAAGGATTTAAGTGTGTGCAAATCAACACACAAACAAGCATGTCGTTTGAGCCAGGCTCTGAGATGAGTCACACAAAGAAGGAGAAATCCACCTGCAAAAGGTTAGCAGCCTCTATGCAGCTCAAATGCAGACTCTAATGAAGGAAGGTAGAGAGAAAATATCAGAAAGAATGTGGCAGGCTAGAAATGTAGGAAGGAACCAATAACTGGGACAGAGAGATGCAGGCCTGGGCACTAAACTGAGGAGGGATTAGCTAAGAGATCCGCTCAGTGACTGACCAAGGAACCCTTAACTGGAACTTGGATCCATGTCAAAATCCTATGGGGACCAAGAAATCAGGCTCCTAGGGGAAATTCCCACTACCAGAGAGCTACAAGGAGGCTACACCCACTAGAAGCTAGCCAAAATAGCAATGTTGTCTTATTTAATCTATATTGATCTCACTATCCAATGGAGATTCTGTTTGTATTTATCAGAAGGCAGTGAGAGAGCCAGGGACAACTCAATTCCACCAACAAGACATTGGATGAAGGCTGAAATCCTGGCAGGAGACAAACCACCCCTGTCCTTCACACAGAGCCCAAATGAAACCTATGAGAAAGTAACCAGACAAACAGGAGACCAATCACCACAGCATGTCTGATAACTCATGAAAGGTCATTGGAGAAAGACACCAATGATACCCATCACAACCCAGGGCAAAGATCCAGAGCTACTTAAGATCTCAACAATAAAGCAGACTCAAAACTCACCCACTATGACTCAGGGAACTAAGCAGAAGAGGGGGAAGAAAGAATGTATGAGCCATGGTGGAGGAGAATATCCAGAGGCATTGCCCCCCCTCAGCAACAATACACAAAGGAGGAAGAAAAAAAAATAAAAACTGGCTAACTCTGGAGCAGTTCATAACCCCCTAACCTATGGACATATCCAGTATGTGCACCGAGGAAGTTCCCCAGTGGGTAGGGGACAGAGAGGAGGGAAACAGGGACACATTCACAAGATTTGCTCATACAATGTATATACTTATTCATAATAAAGATACAAAAAAGAAATGTAGAACAGTTGGTAGAGTGCTTGACTAACATACACAAAGCTCTGGATTCAATCCCTGGTACCATATAAACCAGACATGGTAGTGTACACCTGTAGTCAGGAAGATCCAAGTCTAAGGTCAGTCTGGGCATGGTGGTGCATGCCTTGAATCCCAGCACTTGGAAGGCAGAGGTAGGAGGATCACTGTGAGTTCAAGATCAGCCTGAGACTACCTAATGAATCCAGGTCAGCCTGGGCTGGAGCAAAATCCTACCTGGAAAAAACAAAACAACAACAAAAAAAGTCCAAGGTCATCCTCAGCTACATGGCAAGTTCAAGGCAAACCTGGACTATATGAAACTTTGTCTCCAAACATACATGTATATTTGAGATACATATATATCTCTAGACCCAAAAAGACAAATATTGTGTGCTTTATCTCACATTTGGATCCTACATTGTGTTTGCACATAAATCATGTTTATATATGAAATACATAAAAATCATTTTTATATATGACATAAAAATAGAATTTGTAATATCTGAGAAAAGGCAAAGAATTAGCAGAAGAGGAAAATGAAGAATACAGTCAAAATATATGATACACTTAAATGAAAATGTCTGCATGAAACCCAGCATGAGTATACACCAATAAAAACTTGATGATTTATATAATTTAATCATAGACCAAAATGGTTTTATAATCTTTTAATATAGGAAGTGATCCTGTAATCTGAAGTTTGAAGAAAAATTTTTAAAAATCAACTCCTCCTCACTAAACATAATTGACATAATTTAAAGAAAGAAGAAATGAAAGAGAGGGGGCAGCAAAGACAACTTCCTCGTGAGCCAGGCTGGGCAGACAGCCCAAAAGACCAGGTCTGAGCCAGCCTTGGGAGGCATGTGGGTTATGAAGGCTTGAAGTTCCTAACAGAGCAGTGGGCCAAAAATGAGAATCCAGAAATGAGAAGTCAGCTATCCATCCCAGACCTCCAAGAAGTGGGTCAGGCAGCCCAGCCTTGAGCCCAGAGGGAGTCTGTGAAGTGGTCTTTACTGCACTAATAGGAGAGGCTCTGTGTCTAGCTTTCCTCCTCTCATCTCATCTTGAGAAAATGGCAGAGCCACCTGGGTAAGGCGAGCCTTCCTCTGCCTGGCATAGTTATCAGTAACTGTGGCTCTGCTCTGAGCATCAGTAACCTTCAGTGTCTCAACCTCTAGATTGAGGTCTTCATCCACTATACACAGTCACCCTCACATAACAAGAGGACCTACTGGTGCCATTCAGGATCTGTAGCCAGAAAAAAACAGACTCAGACTAATCTAGACCTGATGCCTCAACTCCAAGCCCACGCCTAGCCCCTAGGGCTGGGGCTGACTTGGATCTCTGTCTCCCCAACATTAATCCCAAACCTGGCTTTTAGCAGGCATTTAATAACACTCGTGGTACAAATAAGCTGAATGAGCAGGTGTGCACTTAGTATTCATGGGGTATTAGTGTCTTTTAAAAGAAGCAACCCATGTGTCTGATAAATTATTTAAATCAAACTCAAGTTAATGGTGAAAGAAATTTTATCTGAATGTGCTATCATTTTCACACCTGCTTTCCAAGATTGCCTTTTAAAGGCTCAGGAGACCCAACACCTAGGTTTACAAAGGCATCTTTACTCTGTGGCCCCAGAGTTTGAGGATCAGGTTAACTAAGCTTCCACTGTGCTATGAGATTCTGTAGCAATTGGGAAAGCAAATGGCACATATCTATCCCTGTAACTACTCAATGCTGGGATGAAACTAACAGAAATGCAGCTCATCGTGTTGAAGCAACTGAGAAAAACACATCAAAGAGAAATAAACAATATAAAACATAGCTAGGACTCATGAATGCTATGCAATTTATTTTCTTCTTGCACCATATTGAATCACAGAAGAGAGTGATGTCATTATTTTATTATTTATAACTGCTGGGACTTAGCCATATGAGACTTGGCGGAGGTATCTGGATGGCAGATCATTTGTTTTCTGCTTTTATCATTAATCATTCCTGCAGCCAAACACCGAAGTTGTGGATATGTTGCTGTGAACAAGGAAGACTTATTGCCAGGTCACGTTTCCATGTGAAACACAGGGCCAAGTATGGTGTAAACACACACGTCCATACAGTGTTAGCACCAGTGGAGATGCTGTAGGTTATCTGCTCATATTTCTCATGTTCGTGATGCCGGGTTGTGGGACCCATTTTGCCCTGAGGCTGCCTTGTTCTCACCATGTCATCAATGCATGACTTTGGACTAGTGATACAAATGGTCATAGTCTGTTTTCTTATCTGTAAAACAGCCATCCACCCTATCACTCTCATTCCATCATTATCACAAGGACCTTCTCTGATAGTGCACTGTGAGGATAGAGACACTGTGTAAGACGCACTGCAAATTGTACATCATCCCAAAGAGACAGGATCAGGCAGGCTCAGCTCCACCTCACTGGGGATCCTGAGGTGGAGGCTGATCTAACACAGTGCTGCCCCACATGCATGGGACTGGGGAGATGGCTTAGCAGTTAAGAGGGCTTGCTGCTTAAGCATGAAAACCTCTTGGGCCAGAGACTCCAGAGTTTGATTCCCCAGAGCACACATTTTTTTAAAAAACTGGGTGAGACCACACATGTCTGTAACCTGTCTGCATGGGGGCAGAGACCAGAGAATCTCTGGGGTTTGCTGACTGAAAATGGCAGCTCCAGGTTAAAGAAGAGACTCTGTTTCAAGAAACACCTGGTTGAACAATAGGGGAAGACAGCCAATGCTCTCCTCTAGCCTCTTCACACATGCACATAGGACATGTCCATCTGCACATACACAACTCATCACATTCCACATCACACACACACAAGCAAAAAATGCTATAAATGTAAAATACATACAAGATTTGAAGGTTTAAGAGAGAGAAAGAGAGAAAGAAAGAAATGTAACATATCATTGTAGTTACTTTCTCCTTGCTGGGACTAAACAACCCTACCAAAATCAGTTGACAAAAGGAAAGGTTTTATTTTGGCTTATAGTCTCCAAGGGAAGGAAGCTTCGTGATTACAGAGGAAAGCATGGCATAAGCAGAGGCTGTACATCACCTTCCACCACAGAAAATAGAAAATAGGAAGAGAATGGGCTGAGCACTGGCAAAAGGGAGAGGCTATAACCCCCTAAAGCTCACTTCTAGAAACATACTTTCCAGCAAGGCTCCACCTTTCAAACTGCCATCAGCTGGGAACCAAGCAGTCAAAACACATGAGTTTATGGGGAACATCTTATTTAAGCCACTATATTCTGCCCCTGGACCCCATAAACTCATGACCATTTCATGATGTAAAGATGCATTCAGACCACAATCCCATAGAGGAGGGCCCTCAGTGGAATGAGGGCAGGGAGGAGGGAAATGATGGTACCAACATCTGATGTATCCATACAAAGTTTCTATACAATTAAAAAATTAATTTAAAAAAAGAAAGAATAAAAATAACCCACTTTTCTTTAGTAAAATTTCAGATTTAGTTATAGTTATTTGCAACAATTGATACAGAATATAGTATGTCCAAGTATATAATTTTTAAAAAGAAAATTTAATTTTTTCAAAAAGAAATGCATTCAATACATCTTTAAAAGTTCATATAGTTTTTATAAATCCCAACACTGTTTAAAACTCCAACACCCAAGGTCTCTTCTGAGAATTAAGATAACCTCTTAACTGCAAGCCTGTAAAATTCAAATGTAAGTTAAATAAATATAATGGCACAGAGTAAACCTTCACAATGCAAAAGATGGCATAGAAAGAAATAATTTAACCAATTCAAAATCTAAAACAAATAGGGTAAACATTAAATCTTGTAGCTCAAAGTCCAACATCTGTAACCCATGTTGAAGTCTCTAGAGTTCTAATACCACCCCTCCAACTGGACTGTTTGCAGCCTGGAGAAAACTCTGTCCCAAGCCAGCATATCTCATGGCAACCATTCTATAGTCCTGCCATCTCCAAAATACTGGGATCTCCACTGTAACCAATGATTAGATGCCATGGCCCCCATGGTCTCCATTCAGGGACTATGACCCTGTTCTACATCACCTAGGGGCCATCTCCAAAATAATTGCATTACAAATGCAATGACCCTTCATTTCTTTATTTATTATACTTCCATAGTACCAGGTGTGGTACCACATTGGTTAATCCAGGGAAGAATAAAGCTGACCTTGAACAACAGACAAACTACAAAGAACCCTTATCAGTAACTGGGATCCATGTCAAAATCCTATGGGGACCAAGATCTTGGGCTCCTAGGGGAAATTCCCACTACCAGAGAGCTACAGAGAGGCTACATTAGGAGCCAGCCAAAATAGCAATGTTGTCTTATTTAATCTATATTGATCTCACTCTCTGATGGAGATTCTGTTTGTATTTATCAGAAGGCAGTGAGAGAGCCAGGGACAACTCAATTCCACCAACAAGACATTGGATGATGGCTGACATCCTGGCAAGAGACAAATCACCCCTGGTCTTTACACAGGGCCCAAATGAAACCTATGAGAAAGTGACAAGACAAACAGGAGACCAATCACCACAGCAAGTCTAATAACCCATGAAAGGTCAATGGAGACAGACACCAACAATACCCAACACAACCCAGGGCAAAGATCCAGAGATACTTAAGATCTCAGCAATAAAGCAGACTCAAAACTCACCTATTATGACTCAGGGAACTAAGCAGAAGAGGGGGCAGAAAGAATGTAAGAGCCATGGTGGGGGAGAATATCCAGAGACATCGCCCCCTCAGCAACAATACACAAAAGGGGAAGAAAAAACACTGGCTACTTCTGGTATAGTTCATAACCCCCTACCCTAAGATCCAGTATATGCACTGAGGAAGGACCCCAGTGGGTAGGGAACAGAAAGGAGGGAAACGGGGACACGTTCACAAGAAAAAAGAAAAACAGACAAACTCCTTCAGCATTCTTTGTTTAGACCACCTCCATTCAAAAGAGTCAGCATTTTTTCTTACTATCCCAATGCAGAACCACTGGCCCAATCTCAATGGTGGTAATCTCTCAAACAAATGAAGCTGAAATAAGTTACTATCTCCTTGCCAAAACTCAAATATTTGAGGCAACGTCTCATATATTACAAGATGGCCTTGAACTCACTATGTAACTGAAAATGACCTTGAGACTCTACCTCCCAAATGCTGAGATTACAGGTATGTATCTCCATGCCTGGTTTGTGTAGTTGTATATTTTTATATTGTTCACTCTTCCCAGAAAGTAATTAGAACATTAGCAAAAAAAAAAAAAAAAGGTCAAAACCACCCTAGAGATTAAAGGATTACAGCTTTCCAAAAAGCATTTCATTCAAGAGAAATAACCAGTGAAAATAGCAGCCTGTGACATTCAAAGTTGCCCTGATCTGTTCTCCTTTTCACCAGATAAACATTGGCCTTAGAAATGCATGTCCTGATAAACACAGAAGCTCTGGAAACTTCAGCTTGGCACCCACCCCAGGAGATGGCTCACTCTATTAATAGCTCTACCTGTGGAGAGCATTTGTCAAAATTATATTGGCAAGGGGCGGCACTGGGGAATTGGGGATAACAACTCATTGTTTGCCCACTAAATAATGTAACTCATTATGGACAATAAATACATATTAAAGAAGAAAGAGAAATAAAGAAAAAGAAAAAATTATATTGCCAATTGTTTAACAATACAACTACCTGATGTGATAGTACCAGTTAGACCTAACAAGAACCTAACTAAAAATATTTTGAAGTTTTAGATTCAGCTTAGGATGAGATGCTTATAGGAAACTTTGCAAAATTCTGACATATCTTGAGAATCTAGCTAGCCATGCACATGGAGGGAACTGTGAGGTTAAGAGCAGGAAGTGCTAAGGTAGAATTCTAATTCTTGCAGAAAACTGAAGAGACACCCGCACTCAAACATTAATCCCTTAGAAAAGTCATGGCATTTACATCAAGACATTTAAAGAAAACCCTGTGCAATTGTTATTTTAACATCAAGCTCAACAAACTCCAAGTAGGATGAACTCAAATAAATCCACACTTAGATCTACAGTATGACCCAGCTACATACTAGCAGGCATCAGACCAGAATACCAAGTCAACATATCAACAAAACACAAAGATGTTTACACATCAGTAGTAATGACAGCACTATCCACAACAACTAAGTTTGAAGCTGCTTTGAGGTCCATCAACAGAGGAGTGGATAAAGAAAATGTCATATGTGTGCATATCTATACATATGTGTTACGGTCAGCATTCTAGGGGTGGACATCACCTCTGCCACTGCAAACAGTGGCATGAAGGTGTGCCAAACACTGGCAAGGGGAAGCTGGCTTATAACCCCCATCAGCGCGCCCCCAAAAACACAGCTCCATCAAATTTGTAAAATCCAAAATGCCATCAGCTGAGGATCGATTACACAGAACACATTCATTTGTTTGTGGGGGACACCTGGATCAAACCATAACAGTCCACCCCGGCCCCCACAACCAATAATTATACATAATGTAAATACAATGTATTCAGCTCAACTCTTAAGTCCCTCCAGCTTTCAATTGAGCCATTATACCAAAAATAAACCCGTAATGGCACAGAACATTCACACTGAAAAACATGAGGCATGGCAAAAACAGATTGAACCAATACAAGATTTAAAACAAGCAGGGCACCATCAATCTCTAACTCCAAGTTCAATGATCCTGCATTTGAACAAGTCTCTTGGAGATCCTATTCCGCCCCTCCAGCTTGGCTACTTACAGTCCCAGAAAACTTCATCCAGTGCTGGTAGCTCACCTTGGCAGCCATCCATAGTCCTAGCATGTTACTGGGTCTCCATTGCAACCCACAGTTCATCCTCATGGCTCCATCAGGCTCCATGCAGGCAATCTAGAACACCTGCTTCACATTGCCAATGGCCATTTTTCAAAATCAAAACTGTGTTGCAAATCCAATGACCCTCTCTTCTTGTATTTGTTATATTCCACAGAACCAGGTGGGCTGCCAACTTATTAATCCGGGGGGAACAGAGCATTCAGGCCCCTTACTTCAAAAAGTCCACATTTTTCCAGTTGTTCCAATGCAGACCAGCTGGACCAATCTCAATGGTTGTAATCTCTCAAACAATTGCAGGTGAACGGGCAGCAGTTTCGACCCAAAGATCTTTCTTTCTGTGCCATCTCCATCTACTCACACCAATCCATGTTTACGTAAAGCAACCCTGCACAGGTTCTCAGGACACAGGCAGGCAGAATGCAGTAAGCCTCTCACACAACCTGCTTCTAGTACAGTCCTGACAAAGTTCTTTCTCCCCCTCTTAAGCCAAACCTCACCGTCCATAGTTCTTATTGCATTCAGGTCTTTCAACTCTGACCAGAATGAACACTTATAGTACTGCAAGGCATCTCTTAGGATGAGATTTCAAATCCCTCCATATTCCTCCTGCAGATCACTTCCAGAAGACCAAAGCCACAAGATGAGGGTTCTAGCAACAACAGATGACCCCACATCCTGGTACCAAAATTGTTGTGGTCAGCATTCTAGTTGCTGCGCAGAAAGAACCCAAACAAAAGCGGCTTGTGGAGGAATGTGTTTATTAGGCTTACAGATTCAAGGGGAGACTCCATCCTGGCAAGAAAAATGATGGCATGAGCAGAGGGGTGGACATCACCTCTGTCACAACACTGCAAACAGTGGCAGGAAGGTGTGCCAAACACTGGCAAGGGGAAGCTCGCTTATAACCCCCATAAGCCTGCCCCCAACAAACAGCTCCATGGAGTTTGTAAAATTCAAACTGCCATCAGCTGGGTATCAATTACCCAGAACACATTCATTGGTTTGTGGGGGACACCTGGATCAAACCATGTCAATGTGTGTGTAGGAATGTTTTTTACCCATAAAGAACAAAGATACCATTTGCAAGAAAAATGGATACAGTTTGAGATAATCATATTAACTGAAGTCAGTCTCAAAAAGAAAAATACTACATGTTTTCTTACATTTGTGGTCCATAGGTTTTATAAAGATACAGAAAATATCATTAGTGCTTGGAGTGCTCTAATCTTACCTTCCCAGTCTTCCCAAGTCTAACCTTAAATGACCCTGCATCTTTAGGAATGGTTGTTTAATGGTACTTATTAAATCTCTACCAACAGCCATAATGGGCTGCTCTGTGCCCTAAGTTACTCCATGTTGTGTAAAACAGTGTGTTTTTTTTTTTCAGGCTATGACTTTCCCAGACCGACTTCATTTTAAAAGCAGCATTTGATTTCACTCGGAGTGGAAACCCAAAGAGAGATGACTCTGCACCTTGATGGCACACAGCCACCACCTGTTCAGCACCATCCACAAGACACAGACTGATACATAACTTATTCCTAAAAGTAAAAAACTACAACAACCTTGTTGTGGTTTGAATCAGATGTCTCCCATAAATTCATGTGTTCTGAATGCTTGGTCCCCAGCTGGTGGCAGTTTGGGAAAATGAGCCGTTCTGGAGGAAGTATGTTGCTGGGGGATAGACCTTGAGGTTTATTAATCCCAGTTTGTTCACTCTCTTACTGCTTTCTTCCACCTGCTGTGGCAAGGAGTGAAGTCCTGCCTCTTCTCTACCATCCTTCTCCTGCCATCATGAAGCATCTCCTCAAGACTATAAGCCAAAATAAACTCTAATCAGCTGCTTCTCATCATGTGTTTTTGCCCAGAAATTATAAGGTAACTGCAACAACCCTATAAATTTATTAAATTGGGACTGTGTGAGGACATGGTCAGGAAAACCAGGTATGAAAACTTAACGGGTACATCAGACAAAGGAATGGGTGCAATCTCTTCACCTGGGCCTCATAAAGAAGACACCCAATAACTACACTGGAAACATCCCCCTCATCTGACCACCAGGTGTGTGTATCAAGGTACCAGTAGGCAAAGATATAAGACTTCCCAAAGGCTTCAGCTTGGCTCTATGCTGACACGGCCTATGTGAATTTCCACCCATCTATCCACCTGTTTGTCCATCTGGACATGCTGTCCATTTGCCTGTCCATTTCTCCATCTGGATTCTGTCCTGTCCTTCATTTCTATAGCCTCTGTGGTTCCCACATCTTACTTCTTCAGCTCAACTCAACCTTAAGCTTGGTAAATTTGGACCCTAAAGCTTGAGTGTGCAGCAGAGCCTCCAGCAGACAGAGGTCCCTGTCAGCTTCCTGCTTCCAATTCTCAGTTAGGCCTCTGGGGAACTCCTCAAACTCTACTGCAGCCTCTTTAGCTTTTGTAGACATTCTGAAACCTACATATATACATAGATAGAGATAAACTTACTGTGAGGTGTATAATGTTAACAATTAAGGTTGAAGTAAAAGGAACCTCTGCCCCAGCTAGCTATCAAGGGAGTTGAGAGTACTTGGTAAATTGCTATCAATGAAACCATTGTGGCTTGTGAATACATTGTTATTCCATGTATTGTGAAAGTACACACATGTGTATGCCTGATTATGATATAGCGTGTCCTCTCCGTAGGCTCTGGGCCCAAGTTCCCTTTCAGGAGGTTATTCCATCTTCCTTCTTTAAACGTTGCCTCCTCCTATGTTGTATTTCATTCTTATATGATTCCTCTCAATATAAGAATAACTTACAATCCTTTTTCTTGTCTTCTCTTTTAAGTCAGTTGTATAAGTGTCTAGCTCTATATTTTTAAGCCTGAAAACATCATCTAAATCCTGCTGCCGAGATCTCACTCTGACCAGACCTTGGGTTTCCCATCAAATGAATTCAGACAAGACACAGAATGTAGTGTAGAAAATAGTTTATTACAGAAGAACATGAGGCACCCTCGAGGAGGAGAGTGGGTTATGATTAAAGGTGTCACTGTGCCAACCTACATGTTCAGGTGGGTTTTATACTATTTCCTAAAATCTCTGTAACAGAAAGCTTCCTGGAGCTGTTTCCCCATACAGGTGATTGTCAGGCCCATTTGGATTAACTCCTAAGGGAGGAGACAATGGTAGGTTTTTGTTCTTCACCAGAACTAGATAGTGATCTTATGATCTTTGGGGCAGTTAGAATGTCATACCTCCATCCAGAGCCAAGGATACAACTCAGATTCTACTCCTTTTACCAAAATCATCTAACAGAGTCCATCAAAATTTAAAGAAATAAAGTAAATCAACTTTTTAAATAGCCATGGTTTATCAGCAAAACATGGGATTTTAAATCTTTAGGAGGGCAGTTGTGATACTTTCACCTTTATTAAAATTAATGTGTCACCAAGGAAACAAGAGGTGGAATCCAAAACTGAATGTAAGGAAGGACCATCTTCAATGACCTTCAGTTCTAACTAGCTACCTAGCATCACCTTTGAAATCTCTTTACACTCTCCTCTAAACATTAAAGCTATAGTCAAAAAAATCTCTTATCATCTAACCTACTATCTTTACTTTCCCTAACATTGTCCTTTGCAAGTCTCAAAATCTTTAAAGTGGCACTTACCATTATCCATTCTCCTGGTAAGTTCATTTAAGCTTTTACTGCATACTTGTAGTCTCTCTTAAGATTTCTTATATCCCCTTCTCACTCTCAACTTTTAATTGCACTTGTACTTCATTTAAAAATGTTGCTGGGAGAGAAGGATAAATTTTCTTCAGTGGTATGGTCACTGGTAAGTTGTATGTGCTCTGCTAAATAACCCTGCTCATGCAAGTAACACTAATTAAACTCAGTGTTTCACACACACACACACACCACCACCACCACCACCACCACCATCAAAATAGAAGAGGGACCAGCTAAGAATAAATAAAGGAATATATGGAGAAAAAAATAAAACAAGAATCAAGCAAGAGATCCCCAACATCAGATCCACAACTGTCTTGCTTTAGGAAAATTAAAAAGCAAAGATGTTCCTCTCTTAATCTCTTTCCCACAAACACACGCAAATGCAGAAGCAGGGTATTGTCCTATTAAAAGAGAAACAAGAAGGTTTTAATACATTGTAAAATGACAGGAACATGTCTAAGAACCTTCAAATGTTTCCAAGTGCTTGAGGCCTTAAATCACTTGGGCGTACTTAAGGAAGAAGCTCCAACTGGTGTCTGACAGAAGTTTGGGGTATGGCCACCCTGTACAATTCCAACAAAGAAAATCACTTTGCTCACATTCTATATTCAACAAAAATCTTATTTGATTTAGAATGTATTAACATGAGATTGCAAGTTATTACGATTCTTTAAAGGGTTTTGGATCTTGCCAGCCATGGAGATGAACAACTGTGCCAAGTAGCTAGACTGGCATCAGCAGGCTTGGAGGCCACTGAGGATGGACCCTCCCACACAATTAGCTCTGGGCCACACCTCCCCTTTCCATGCTAAAGGGAGGAGGATAGAGTTGTCAGAGCTTTGTGGAGGGAAAACAATTTCCTCCTGGTCAGAAGAATAGATAAATAGACTTTGAGTTTTACCTCCAGACCTGGGTGGAGTTGTGAATGTCTAAGCTACTCAAAACTCTTAAGAGGACTCACCTTTCAGAGTTAACCCAACTGAGTCTGATCACCGCCCCCAACTAAAGACATGCGAAGGAGGTAGAAGGAAGCTATCCCCATAATGAGATAACAAACTTAAACCAGCAGAAGTCCCCATCCCAAGCAGTAGCTTGTAGATCTTCACTGCAAAGTACTTCCTTCTCTGAATTCTAATTCAGAAAGCAAGTTTGGGAAATGTATATAATTATTCATAATAAAGATATTATATTTTTTTAAAAAGCGAGACTTTTCCTTTGCTCCTTTTCTATCTCTTCCTAAGCATGCTTGCCAAGACATTATGGGCTTGTTTTCTCATTTTTCTCTGAAGACTTCTTGCTTGCCATTCTCCATTGCTGAACCCGCCTGTTTTCTAGACCCTAACCCAGGTAACATCACTTTCTCTATTAGCCTTCTCTCTTCTCAGGCAGCTGCTGAGATCTGAGATTTACAGCTTTCCTGCACAATGGTTTTTCTCCCAAATGCTAATAAAACTGTCCTCACGTTTTCTATGAGTCTGCTATTAAATTATTTTATTAATGAGACTAAGAACCTACAAAAGGGAACACTAGTTCCCCAGTAACACTTGGAATCCCAGTTACTGCAGAGGCTGAGACAGGATGTAATGCAAGTTGAAGACCAGCCTGGGAAAGTTAGCAAGACCTTATCTCCAACTTAAAAAGAGGGTCTGGAGACATAGCTCAGTGGTAGATCACTTGCCTAGGGTTTCCACAGACCCTAGGTTTGATCCCAAGTGCCACAAAAAAATGCATCCTACAACACATAAAACCTAGTTATTTTCAAAGGGCAATGTGGACTTCAGAACACTGTGGACAGTTGGCACTTGGAATTTAATAAAATATAAATTTTAATGCGGACCAACTTCTAAAACTCTTTTGAAAATCAGTACAAGTTGAATGTATTAAGCCTGTTACCAACTGGTATAGCTATTACAACAATTAATAACATGGTAATGTTCAGTATCTTGGAAATGAAGATATTTACAATTCAGTTGTTGATGGCATTTTTTAAGCAAAATATAATGATTTTCAGCCTTCAGATTTCTTAAATGTGACAAGAATTTAACAAAATAGAGACAAATGCTATACACATGTATTGGCAAAACAAACTTCAAATGCCCATAGATGAACAGACCATAACTTGATAATATTAAAATCCTTGCTAAAGAAACCACATTGATTCTTTGCATACATATGTAGATACATAGAAAGTCTAATAACACCATATGAGCATTATTTTGATCTTCATAAAAGTAAGCAAATAATAAAAATCCTTTTCCGAGCTAACCCAGGCTATTTCCTCACCATGTGAAAGGTAAAATACA